>CM029017.1:156020461-156122961 GCA_016801055.1 Panax notoginseng | reverse complement strand
AAAATTGTTGCTATAAAATTTATAATGACAATTTTGTTGTGAAAATATTATTTTCTGTTGTGGATTTATTAATTTCTTATTTTTAATACTCTCCGCTTTTGCCTTGATGATACTCATTTTACACTAGTAGATAATATATATATATATATATATATATATATATATAAACGAAGGGCGCAGATTAAAAAGGACATTACGCTGTTCGCTAGTACTTCTAGCGGACGTTGTTATGACGAAATTTAGATAAATTTGCCCCCACTTAAAGCCAAATCCAATCAGGTCAACAGGAAATTTAATGGTCGCTAGAAGGACTAGCGAATGTAAGGAATTCTACTACAGCAAAATCTCTATTTAGGAATAGACTTGGGACCAAACTATTTTTATTCTAATTGAGAGGTTATTACTAAATAGAGGTATTGGTACAAAATATTTTTCTAACACCCAAAAATATTCACTTTAACAAAAATATAGATTTTATAACAAAAATTTAAGAAAACATAAATTATTTAGATTTTCTAACTAGAAAAATAGTCTTTTATAAAAAAATGTGGTCATGTAGTCTTTCATAGGAAAATATAGTCCTCCATAAGAAATGTAGTCTTTTATAGGAAAATATAATTCTTTACAGGAAATGTAGTCTTTTATAAAAAATATAGTCTTTTAAAATTAATATCGTCTCTCATATATATATATATATATATATATATATATATATATATATATATATATATATATGAAATTATTACTATATAGAGGTGTAATTTCTTAATACGGGACTTAAAAAGTATATAACATATTATAATTTAGAGGTTATTCCTATTTATAACTGACCAAAATTGGGACCAAATTTTTTTATAATATTGTAGAGGTTATTCTTATATAAAATATTCTTAAATAGGGATTTTACTATATCTCAACACCAGTTTTAACATAGCAACATCAGCAATAGATTTACTGCAGCAACATCACAGCCAAATTGATTGACCAACAATTTTACTACAACAACATCACAACCAAATCAAATAAGAGCAACAACTGTTAAATAAGAGCAACAACAGTTTTAACATAGCAACATCAGCAATAGATTTACTACAACAACATCACAGCCAAATCAAATCACCAACAGTTTTACTACAACAACATTACAACCAAATCAAATTAGAGCAACAACAACAAGAAGTTGTAAGCTATAATGATTTTAACCCAACAACATCACATAAGCTATAATTCGTTAATAAATCCAAATCACAACAATACATCAAATATTCAAAATCCAAATCACGACAACAAGAAACATAAAATTCCAAATCCTTCCAAATCCAATTTTAAATCCAAATCACAATAACTAGAATCATCAAATTCCAAATCCAAAACATCCTAATTAATTTTAGTAACATGCAAACAGAAAATCAAACATTCCAAATCAAATACAACACATCCTATTCCAAATCAGCAACACAAATATATCCTATACATAAGAAAATTAATTCAAGTCCAGAACAAAATTATATTATACAAACCTACTAATATTAGGAGATAGATGGTGTATCATACTTTATAACTTTTTTGCCCTACCAAGGTAACCAAAATATTATAGCTGCCTTCAATTGACATCAAGGAAGAAAACTACACAATTATTCAAGCAAGTCTTCGCACTTCAAAATCGTCGTGGTAAGTTTTCAATTATGGCTAAAGATATGTTTAATTCTAGTTCTTCAAATTCTTCTCATGATAATATTGACATCGATAATATTGGTGTTCATAACATGAACCAATCACATATTAACGATTCAAAAAGTCCATATGAAGGTCAGATTTTTTCTACTATCCAAGATGCGGAAGAATTTTATAGAACATACGCACGTAAAAATTTCATTCAAACACGGAAAAATATAACTCATGTTGCTCGAACTTTAATTGAAACTTTAAACAGTGTTGGAATTAGGCCAAGTAAAATGTTGAATGTTTTAAGTGCAATAGGAGGGATGGAAATATTCGGATTGTTGTGCGAGATATAAGACGTGACACAATAGATTCAAACGATGCTCAAGCAGCGTTGCAGTATTTGAAATAACTTTTGGCATAAAATTCTCTATTTTTTTTTCAATATCAAACATGATGAAGATAATCGTATCGCATGCATTTTGTGGATAGATTACCTATCAATGATAGCTTACAAATTTTTTGGGAATGTAATGACATTTGATACAACTTATCGGAGGAACAAGTATTCCATGTCGTTTGTTCTGTTCACGGGGATAAATCGTCATTATCATCCGGTCTTAATTGGTTTTGCACTGATTAAAGATGAAACAAAGGATACTTTTGTATGGGTTTTTGAGACTTGGCTTAATGCGAGGAATAATAAGGCACCGGTCACCATTATTACTGATCAGGATAAATCTATGAGCAATACAATTGCTAAGGCTCTTTTTGAAACACACTATGTACTTTGCACATGGCATATTAGTAACAAATTTCCAGAAAAATTATATACATTGTATGATTAGTAACCAACATTTAAACATGATTTGAACTGGTGTGTGTATAAATTATTGACTTTTGCAGAATTTGAGGAGCGATGGAAAAAGCTGATGATAGATTACAAACTGAATGACCATTATTGGCTCCAATCACTTTATGAGGTTAAGCACAAATGGGTCATGACATACACAAAGAATTTTTTTGCAGCGGAAATGACGACTACATCTAGGAGTGAGGGAATGAACAATTTATTCGATGAGTATGTGAATGTGACAATGTGTATCAAGGAATTAATCACAAACTCAGAAAAAGCCCTTGAGAAACAGGTTATGAGAGAGAGACAAACTGATAGCTGACTACGTAGCTTGTCATCGGACGCGAACTATGACTCTTGAATCACCGTTGGAAACTCATGGAGCAATTGTTTATACAAAGGAGATGTTCAGATGCTTTTAGATTGAGATAGTAAAATATCATAAGTACATAATGAAGAAGCTTCAAAATCAAACAACACCGGATACAAAGTCGTATGCAGTGTACAAGTCAAACACCATCGAAGAATCAAAAAGGTACTTTACTGTTGTTAGTAATGTTCAAACTGGAGATATAAATTATAATTGTTAAAAATTTGAACATTCTGGTATGCTTTGTAGACACATTTTAAGACATATGATTGCCAAAAGTACTATAAAGATACCTGATAAATACATTTTAAGTCGGTGGAGTAGAGATGATAATAAAGTAAATGCTGAATTACCAAAGATTTTGACGAAAATGTCTAATTACGAGGAATCTCAAACGACGCAGTACAATTATTTGATGACGCTGCTCCTACGATTAGCTTCTATAGGATCATGCTCAATTAATGGTTTTAAGCATGTGGTACAATTGTGAATTGACAATCAACCCATAGTTGAGAAATTTGACCCCGATGAAGTTAATGTAAAAGATGTTCTAGAAATTCGAGTAGATGATGATGAGCACGTTGAAGATGAGTCGTTATTGGATCCTATTTGTTAGCAACCAAAAGGGCGCAAAAAAGTTACAAGAATAAAGAGTGGGATCGAAGAGGCTGTGAGTCGTAAGCAACTGAGAAAGTGTGCAATATGCAATATGATAACCAATCACGATAAGCGAAACCACTACAAAGTTTTGGGCCAAGAAAAGCCGAGTGTTTGAAGTTATTTTTATATGAGGTTGTATGATTATTAAATTGTGAAAGTATTTAATTTTAGTCATATAATTTGATTTATCACAATGGTTTATTTATTTTTGGTTGTATAACATTTTAATTTTGCTTTTATATGGGTCAATGTCACATTCCCTGTGACGCCCCCAAAATAGGTATACACCACCCATCTTGAGTCGCCAAATATATGGTACAAAATTCAAATACAACTTAATTATACAACAGTCGTGTAAAATACGACAAAACATAATCTAAGAGTTTTTAATAAGAATATTGTCATCTAGACAATATCCACAATCAATGGAGTCCTCATTACATTTATTGTCACACTATTTTATAGAATAATGAGGACTACTAAAACAACCATCTGGACCGTCAATCCGTTCCCCGACTCGTCCTAGCTATATTCTCATTTCCTGAAGAGAACAATGAAAGAAAGGGTGAGCTCAACTAGCCCAGTAAGAAATATTATGACTAAGATAATGCAGAATAAATTATCCTTAGCCTTCAACAGTATAACAACTGATAGAATATAAAAGACAACAAGTTTTAGAACAACAACTGCAGCGGAATAAGCAATCCATTAGAAGAGTCAAGTAGAGCATAAAATCTACTATCTTCTATGATTTAAAAAGATTTTTAACAATTTTATCGCTGAGACTCATCTTAATAAATAAAATCAAATCATCACTGCACCACGGTCAAGGATATTTATGTAATCATCAAAGGTCATGATTATACCGAATAATCCCTGGTCATAATCATACCAACAACTGTCCATCAATGAACTACAAGCCAATGAGGACTTTTACCACATCATTCGTTATATTACGGTCATGATTATACCGAATAATCCCTGGTCATAATCATATAAAGTCCATCTATGCACGTAAGCCAAAGATGACTTTCATCACAATATAAGCATGAGAATTATGACAATGACATAATAATTCAATAAAACAAGTTCAAGGATAAATTTTAAAGATTTATAATATAATTTATCCAGAAATCAATAACGTCCAAATTGTCAACATGATACTGCTTTGTGGAGTAAAATTCAAGAATGCTCAGAAGAATATCTCTAGAAAAAGATACTGGATGAAGTGCACATATCAAGGATATTCTACTAATTTTATGGAGTATAGAAGCCAAAACTTTAACCAACTGAGTATAATAGAATATATGAAATTACAAATGGATTTTCGCCCGCCATGCGGTAATCCACGTAGACAGATCATTTCCACAATTTAATAAGGAATGAATACGAAGGATCATTCACCATGCATGCGGTAGTCCACACAGACATGTTATTCCAACAGAATAATAAAGAATGGAATAACAGAAGAATTCACCATGCATGCGGTAGTCCGCGTAGACAGGTTATTCCAACAGAATAATAAAGAATTGAATAATAGAAGAATTTACCAGGCATGCGGTAGTCCGCACAGACAGGTTATTCCAACAGAATAATAAAGAATGGAATAACAGAAGAATTCACCAGGCATGCAGTAGTCCGCACAGACAGGTTATTCTAACAGAATAATAAAAAATGGAACAACAACCCTTACGAGTATTGAAAGAAAATAACTCTTTTCATGAATACAAAAGAAATAATACCTCTTACCTTAGAAGAAACTGGATACTGGAATAATGAGGTACCAGACTTCTCTTCTTCTTTCTCTCTATAATTTCTCTCTATAATAATTATTCTTGTGAGACTTAGTGAATTGGTGAGAATGAAAGAAGAATGCGTTTTTATTTATAGGAAAATATAGTTTCGATAATTGCACGTTTTGGGGCTCGAAATATTACAATATAATACCTTCCTCTTTTTCTTCATTTTTAATTTAGTCCTGCAAGTATTATTAAACTTGCACCACCTCCCCTAATAGTAAATAATGTGAATTAATAGTTCATTCATGTGACTTAATAGTATAATCATGTGAAAAAACTAATTATAATATAGTACCTTCATCTATACCTCTATTTTTAATTTAGTCATGCAAGTATTATCAATCTTGCACCAACTCCACTAATAGTAAATCATGTGAAACAATAGTACACACATGTGAACAATAGTTATAAGCATGTGAATTAATAGCAATTAATTGCTCATTTATCTGGTGAATTACCCGATTGATCAATATAACCTCCAGACATTAATTATTATCAAAATAAATGTCGATTTTCACTAACACTAATAATTCCCACACAATGGAACTATCAATTTCATCTTTAATCAACACTAACTTATTTATCATTAGTATTATAACTCACAATATTTAACAACCAGGTCATTCTCAGGAAAGAGGGGGCTTTCCGATAAGGATTTCTCCTTATTGGCGTGCAATTAGGTGACCAAACATCTTCTTAACAGAACTTCTAGACATTGTCAATATTACAAATAATAATATGAATAACTTTGTCGTCTCAATTATTGATTTAATAATATAAAATATTATGCAGATAATATAAAATATTATGCAGATGATACTATGACAATAATTGAATCAATATTATGAGAGATATGATGCAACAATTACTGTAGCAATAATTGAGCATAACTAAGTGACTTCTCACGTAAGCATCAATAATCAATACCGTGTGCTACTATGCAACCACGCGTATTACTGTACTTTTACTACCGGGTAGTTCAATAGTTTTAACGCTTACACTTTCGCCGTTATTTTTATAAAAAGATAATTCTGTCATTTTCTAACTACGACAATACTTCCGTTGTGGGGTCCACCAATGATTGTGCCGTCGTACGAATATTCCCTATTAAAACGAATATTCCCCGACCAATTGAATATTATATAACCACTTGCTTAGTTTGCAAAATTTGTAAATATTACCCACAACTATAACATTATATCAAATTCACACCATAATATTCAAAAATATATTTCGAGAAAATTATTTTTTATTCATAAAAGTTGGAGTCTTACAACCTCCCCTTCTTATGAAATTTCGTCCTCGAAATTAGGGTACGTACCTGGTATATCGAAGAGGTGAGGATATCTTGACTTCATCTCAGATTCTAACTCCCAGGTCATTTCTTTCACATCGTGGTTTCTCCACAAAACTTTGACTTGAGGTATAATCTTGGAGCGTAGAATATGATCCTTCTTATCCAAGATTTTAACAGGTAACTCTTCATACGTTAAATCTTCCTCTATCTCATCTAGTTCTAATTCAATAATGTGGTTCAGGTCTTTCACATATTTACGTAACATAGATATGTGAAAAACGTTATGAACACGAGACATACTTGGCGGTAAGGCGAGTCTATAGGCCACAATTCCTACTCGATCGAGGATTATAAATGGGCCAATGAATTGAGTATTGAGCTTTTCTCTCTTTTCAAATCTCGTAACTCCTTTTCATGGAGCAACACGTAACAACACATGATCTCCAATATTGAATTCCACATCCTTTTGATGAATATCAGCATAACTCTTTTGTCGATCTTGTGAGGTTTTTATACGTTGTCGGATCATTTAAATCTTTTTCGTAGTCATACGTACCAAATCCGGTCCCAACAATATTGCTTCACCCACCTCATCCCAGCATACTGGAGAACGACACTTTCTTCCATACAACGCCTCAAATGGAGCCATACCAATACTTGCTTGATAACTATTGTTGTAGAAAAACTCCACCAATGGTAAGAACTTGTCCCAACTTCCCTTGAAGTCAAGGACACAGAGTCTTAATAAATCTTCAAGAGTTTGAATAGTCCTTTTCGACTGCCCATCCGTTTGAGGATGATATGCTGAACTAAATCGTAAATCCGTGCCCATAGCTTTTTACAAACTAACCCAAAATCTTGAAGTGAATCTTGGGTCTCGATCAGAAATTATGGATACTGGCATACCATGCAATCTTACAATCTCGTTTATGTACATACTAACAAGTCGTTCAAGTGTATAAGTTTCTCGTATCGATAAGAAATGAGCAGACTTGGTCAATCTATCAACAATAACCCAAATCGCATCTATGCCTTGAGAAACCTTGGGAAGACCAGTTACGAAATCCATGGTAATGTGCTCCCACTTCCATTCTGGAATTTCAAGTGGTTGCAATGGACCTTTTGGCACTTGATGCTCCACCTTGACTCGTTGACAAGCTAGACACCTTGAGATAAATCCCGCCATCTCTCTCTTCATATTGCTCCACCAAAATGTATGTCGAAGATCACCATACATTTTGGTACTCCCAGAATGGATTGCAAACGGTGTGTTGTGCGCCTCCATCATGATTTTATACTTCAAGTCAGAATCGTTAGGAACACAAAGTCTAGAGTTGACTTGAAGTACTCCTTCTTCATCGATTCTTACTTCTGGAATAGCACCTTCTTGCACTTTCTTCCTCATACGCATCAGCTCCAGGCCTGTAGCTTGAGCAGCTTTAATTTTATCGGTTAAAGTCGGTTCTACTCGTATATTCGTCATCATCACATGGGTCCCTGGAGTCTTTAACTCTATCTCCATCCTTCGTAAGTCATACAAAATGGGTCTTTGTGTTAACAATATTGCACCCGTACCCGCATATGATCTTCTACTCAATGCGTCAGCTACTACGTTCGCTTTTCCATGATGGTATTAGATGGTATGATCATAATCTTTCAATAGCTCAAGCCATCGTCGTTGTCGCATGTTGAGTTACTTTTGAGTGAAGAAATATTTGAGGCTTTTATGATCCTTATAGATCTCCACCTTCTCTCCATACAGGTAATGCCTCCAAATCTTAAGTGCAAAAACGATTGCTGCCAACTCTAGATCATGAGTAGGATAATTCCTCTCATATTCTTTGAGTTGTCGCGAGGCATAGGCTATAACTTTTTCATGTTGCATGAGAACACATCCTAACCCTTTGCCTGAAGCATCACTGTAGATGACAAATCCCTCCGAGCTAGCTGGTATTGTCAGAACAGGTGCTGAAATGAGTCTTCTCTTGAGTTCTTGAAAACTCTTCTCACATTTCTCGCTCCAACTGAACTTTGTATCTTTTCGAGTCAGCTGAGTTAATGGAGTAGCGATTCGAGAAAATCCTTCCACGAATCTCTGATAATAACCAGCTAAGCCGAGAAAGCTACGTACTTCGGTCACTAACTTTGGTTGCTCCCAGCTTTGGATTGCTTCAATCTTCGCTAGGTCAACAGATATTCCATGATTTGATATCACGTGCCCAAGGAATGCAACTTCCTCAAGCCAGAACTCACATTTCTTCAACTTGGCATAAAGATTATTTTCACGAAGCTTTTGAAGTATCAGCCTCAAGTGTTGCTCATGATCTTCACGACTTTTGGAGTATATGAGGATGTCATCAATAAAGACGACCACAAAGTGATCTAAATATTATTTGAATACTCGGTTCATCATGTCCATGAAGGCAGCAAGAGCATTAGTCAATCCAAAAGACATGACTAGGAATTCATAATGCTCGTACCGAGTTCTAAAAGCAGTCTTTGGAATGTCACCAGTTTTAATCTTCAACTGATGATATCCGAAATGAAGATCAATCTTTGAAAAGAATTTGGCTCCTTGCAACTGGTCAAACAGGTCATCAATGCAAGGCAACGGGTACCTATTTTTGATGGTGACATGATTTAACTCCCGATAATCAATACAAAATCGTATAATTCCATCTTTTTTCTTCACAAATAGAACAGGAACACCCCAAGGAGACGTACTAGGACGAATGAAACCGATGTCTAACAATTCCTGTAGTTGGATTTTTAACTCCTGAAGTTCAATAGGAGCCATTCGATATAGGGCTTTGGAAATGGGTTTTGTACCGGATTCAAGGTCGATACAAAATTTAATTTCACGCTCTGGGGGTAGGCCAGGAAGTTCTTCAGGGAATACGACAGGAAATTTATTAACAATAGAAATATCATTCAAATCTGACGTATTTTTATTTAAATCCGTGACATGGGCTAAGAAAGCTTGACATCCATTTTTTAATAAACGAATAGTTTTATGACTTGATATGACAGTGATTGATTTTAGTGGTTTGGTTGCTTGAATTCGTATAATAGGTTGGTTAGGAATATGAAAGCTAACAACCTTACGAACACAATCGATTTTAGCATGATGAGTAGTTAACCAATCAATCCCTAAAATCACATCAAATGCAAGTATTTTCAAAGAAATAAGATCGACAGATAACGTGCGGTTACCAATTTGAATCAAACAAGACTTATAAATAGTGGATGTAATAAAGATTTCTCCCAACAGAGTTTCAATAAATAAGTCAAAGTCTAATTTCTCCGGAATCAAATTTAAACGTTGAGCACAAATAGGAGAAATAAAGGAATGGGTAAAACCGGTATCAAATAAGGTATATACTTCACTAGAGTTTATGATTAGCTTACCCGTGATCACCTCGTTCGGATTCCTCGCTTTTTGAGAGGTTACGACAAACGCTCTCCCTTGAACTACCGGTTTTGTCTTGTCTGGGACGGCCTTTGATGCCTCCATCCCAGCTGGACTTGACTTTGGTGCACGACAAAATCGGGCTAAGTGACCTTCTCTTTCACAATTGTAACATGTTTTGGACTGTATCACATAGTTTGAACTGATATGTCCCTCCCCTCCGCATTTGTAACATACGACCGACGATCGTTCTCCTTCCTTAACAACAGGTGCTGGTGCTAACGTCTTTCCATCATTGTTGAATCTCCTTTTCTTGAAATGTCCACTCTTCTTGTCATGGCCATGATTATTGCCGAAGTGATTACCATTTTTGGCATGTTGATTCCCTCCACACTTGTTGTCACCGCTTCGATGACTGCTACTACTGGAATTATCAACTTGTCAGTTGCTCTCTCTTGGTTGGGTTGACTCATTATCGCGCTCCAATAACTGAGTCCTATTCAAAACATCTGAATACAAACATAGTTTGTAAGAAATTAGGTATTGACGTATTTTGGGTTTCAAACCTCTTAGAAACATCCGCGTCATTCTCTCCTCATTATCAACCAAGTGGGACGCAAACCGGGATAACTCGGCAAACTTAACTTCGTACTGTGACACGGTCATATTGTTTTGCTCCAACTTTATAAACTCTACCTCATTCGTGTGACGAATACTTTCGGGAAAGTACTTGTCGTTGAACAGCTCTTGGAACTTCTCCCAAGACATCTTCAGTGCGGTAGGTTGAGTACGCTTTACAGATTTAAACCAGTAATCTGCCTCTGCTAGCAACATGAAGGTGGCAAAGGGAACCTTTTGCTCCTCGGAGCATCCCAAGACATCAAATATCTTGGTGATCTGCTTTATCCATGTTTCTGCCTTAAGTGGTTTTAGCTCTCCAAAAAACTCCGGTGGTCCCAACTCCTTGAACTGTTTAGCGGTGACCGTCCGAGAGTTGCCAGTATTTTCACCTACATTTTGAATAGGAGCCGCTCTCGCCTGATGTTGTATAAATTGCATAAAACCTCTGAACATCCCATCGTTCACCTTTTCATCGGTGTTATTGTTTACCTGAGGATTATTGTCTTCCTGTTGCCCATTATCCTGGGTATTGATCGTTGGTGACTCAACGGTCTCATGTGCTTCATTGCTTATCTCAACATTTTCGGATGCCATTTTCAAATACTGCCACAAAATAAGGGTTAATTAACATATCACATATTATCCCTATACTCTGATCGACCAATTAAATACCAAATAAACTTAGGAAGGTTATACTAGCAAAGGAATTCCCCGTCTCTCCCCTCCTAGTTCTTGTCTCACATTTCAGCTAGGGATCATATCCCTAAGTTTTGATACCAACTGTGACGCCCTCAAAATAGAAATACATCACCCATCTTGAGTCGCCAAATATATGGTACAAAATTCAAATACAACTTAATTATACAACAGTCGTGTAAAATACGACAAAACATAATCTAAGAGTTTTTAATAAGAATATTGTCATCTAGACAATATCCACAATCAATGGAGTCCTCATTATATTTATTGTCACACTATTTTATAGAATAATGAGGACTACTAAAACAACCATCTGGACCGTCAATCCGTTCCCCGACTCGTCCTAGCTATATTCTCATTTCCTGAAGAGAACAATGAAAGAAAGGGTGAGCTCAACTAGCCCAGTAAGAAATATTATGACTAAGATAATGCAGAATAAATTATCCTTAGCCTTCAACAGTATAACAACTGATAGAATATAAAAGACAACAAGTTTTAGAACAACAACTGCAGCGGAATAAGCAATCCATTAGAAGAGTCAAGTAGAGCATAAAATCTACTATCTTCTATGATTTAAAAAGTTTTCAACAATTTTATCGCTGAAACTCAGCTTAATAAATAAAATCGAATCATCCATGCACCACGGTCAAGGATATTCATGTAATCATCAATGGTCATGATTATACCGAATAATTCCTGGTCATAATCATACCAACAACTGTCCATCAATGAACTACAGGCCAATGAGGACTTTTATCGCATCATTCGTTATATTACTGTCATGATTATACCGAATAATCCCTAGTCATAATCATACCAAGTTCATCTATGCACGTAAGCTAAAGATGACTTTCATCATAATATAATCATGAGGGTGATGACAATGACATAATAATTCAATAAAACAAGTTCAAGGATAAATTTTAATGATTTATAATTTAATTTATCCTGAAATCAATAACGTCCAAATTGTCAACATGATACTGCTTTGTGGAATAAAATTCAAGATTGCTAAGAAGAATATCTCCATGAAAAGATACTGGATGAAGCGCAAATATTAAGGATATTCCACTAATTTCATGGAGTATAAAAGTCAAAACTTTAATCAACTGAATATAATAGAATATATGAAACTGCAAATGGATTTTCGTCCGCCATGCGGTAATCCACGCAAACAGATCATTTCCACAATTTAATAAGGAATGAATACGAATGATCATTCACCATGCATGCGGTAGTCCACACAGACATGTTATTCCAACAGAATAATAAAGAATGGAATAACAAAAGAATTCACCATTCATGCGGTAGTCCGCGTAGACAGGTTATTTCAACAGAATAATAAAGAATTGAATAACAGAAAAATTCACCAGGCATGCGGTAGTCCGCACAGACAGGTTATTCCAACAGAATAATAAAGAATGGAACAACAGAAGAATTCACCAGGCATGCAGTAGTCCGCACAGACAGGTTATTCTAACAGAATAATAAAGAATGGAATAACAACCCTTACGAGTATTGAAAGAAAATAACTCTTTTCATGAATACAAAAGAAATAATACCTCTTACCTTAGAAGAAATTGGATACTGGAATAATGAGGTACCAGACTTCTCTTCTTCTTTCTCTCTATAATTTCTCTCTATAATAATTATTCTTGTGAGACTTAGTGAATTGGTGAGAATGAAAGAAGAATGCGTTTTTATTTATAGGAAAATATAGTTTCGATAATTGCACGTTTTGGGGCTCGAAATATTACAATATAATACCTTCCTCTTTTTCTTCATTTTTAATTTAGTCCTGCAAGTATTATTAAACTTGCACCACCTCCCCTAATAGTAAATAATGTGAATTAATAGTTCATTCATGTGACTTAATAGTATAATCATGTGAAAAAACTAATTATAATATAGTACCTTCATCTATACCTCTATTTTTAATTTAGTCATGCAAGTATTATCAATCTTGCACCAACTCCACTAATAGTAAATCATGTGAAACAATAGTACACACATGTGAACAATAGTTATAAGCATGTGAATTAATAGCAATTAATTACTCATTTATCTGGTGAATTACCCGATTGGTCAATATAACCTCCAGACATTAATTATTATCAAAATAAATGTCAATTTTCACTAACACTAATAATTCCCACACAATGAAACTATCAATTTCATCTTTAATCAACACTAACTTATTTATCATTAGTATTATAACTCACAATATTTAACAACCAGGTCATTCTCAGGAAAGAGAGGGCTTTCCGATAAAGATTTCTCCTTATTGGCGTGCAATTAGGTGACCAAACCTCTCCTTAACAGAACTTCTAGACATTGTCAATATTGCAAATAATAATATGAATAACTTTATCGTCTCAATTATTAATTTAATAATATAAAATATTATGCAGATGATACTGTGACAATAATTGAATCAATAATATGAGAGATATGATGCAACAATTACTGTAGCAATAATTGAGTATAACTAAGTGTCTTCTCACGTAAGCATCAATAATCAATACCGTGTGCTACTATGCAACCACGCGTATTACTATACTTTTACTACCGGGTAGTTCAACAGTTTTAACGGTAACACTTTCGCCGTTATTTTTATAAAAAGATAAGTCTGTTGTTTTCTAACTACGACAATAATTCCGTTGTGGAGTTCACCAATGATTGTGTCGTCGTACGAATATTCTCTATTAAAACGAATATTCCCCGACCAATCGAATATTATATAACTACTTGCTTACTTTGCAAAATTTATAAATATTACCCACAACTATAACATTATATCAAATCCACACCATAATATTCAAAAATATATTTCGAAAAAATTATTCTTTATTCATAAAAGTTGGGGTCTTACATTCCCAATTTCTTGCAAGGGTACCCATCATGTGACTTTTGAGATATGTTATAGTACCTATATCAAATGGAGAAAAGCCATAAGGAATTCAATACTCACCACAAGATTACTTGTTCCACGATCTTGGAAGATACTATCATCATCAGAAATTTCAAAAAACATGTCTGGGTAAAAAATACAACAATTACAAACCAAGTGATAACCAAAGTTGTAATAACAGATATTGTGATGAATGATATAATACAGAAGAAGTCAAACCTCCATACTCATCGATATTGTATTGAAATTGCGCCTAAGAAATATGTTCATGTGGTTCACAATGTATCGTACCGAGGAATAACAACAAGGCACTGCTGTTACCCTAATACAAACAAAATGTAAGACCACTAGGGTTAACCCGTGCCTCCGGCACTGCAAATACTCGTGTAATTATTTAATACCTAAAGATGAATTTAAATGAAAAATGTGAGTTGACAATGTGAGAAGAGTATATATTTGATAAAAAGTAAAAAAATTCGTAAATATTTGTTGGAAATAAGAAAATTTGTAATCAAGATAGACATTTCACCCAAAAAGTAAAGAAGTCAAGAATTTTGCCACAAATTGTATCTACATGCTCATTATTTACTTGTCCATCAAAATTCGCTACATGCTCATTATTTACCTAAAACATTAAATTGATAGCACCAATATAAATATAGTCTCATGTCCCCACCACTATTGACAAAATTTAGCTGAGATCTAAACCTTCCCTATTAGAAAACAAACCACCAGAAGCATGAAAACATGTAGATACAAAACCATGCCCTCACATCTCAACTGAAATCCGAATTCCAAACTGAGAAAAGTTCTGCTCCAAATTCAATTCCAAAGCATGATTACATGTTCCCAGAAGTAACCCAAGTAGATATAAAAGAAGAAATCACAGCACAGCTAGACATATCAAAGCTCTTATTTACTTTCAATAATTTAGCCAAAAACAAAACAAATGAAAACACCTGATACAGTTACTTTAGCAAACCCATAACTAACAAAGTTAGCAAATTAGTTTACGGAAAATAAGATATTTACTGCACCATACAAACCTGCATACCTTTTATCAAAAAAAGAACTTGGACATTCTAGAAATTGCATTAATCATGTCAAATAAACAAACAAAGCTCTGAATGCCTGATCAACCATAATAAACAGCATCCAAATATACCCAAAAAAATGATTTTACAACAATCTATTTTCCAATTATCTACCAAAAAATATTACCACTTTTAATAAACTATGTTCTTAAAAATACATATAACAACATTTTCCTTATAGATCTGTTAAGCTCTACCATGTCTTCGGTACATAAACTTTTGAAAAGAAAAACTATCCATCGACAACGTCCACGGCCAACAAATATTGTTTGTAACAAAAATCTATTATTTATAAGAGAAAGCAAAATGTTAGTAGTATCGCAAGAAAGAAACAATTGACACGTAATTACTTGAATACGATTTAAGAATTATAAAATACACATAACTGTGTTAACTTTTCTCCATCCTCGACTTGTTGAATGAACACGTTTCCATTCAATAGCAATATCATCCCCAGACTGCAAAAATTGAAATGAATCGTTTAGTTATAATTCTCTAGGTGCTACATTTAAGCAGAAGAAGAAGGTTATGGAGCTATATAAATTGTTTGAAGGAAAAGGCTCCAAAGAGGAGAACTTTGTCAAGTACTGCAATTATGATTTGCTGTGATTATGGGAATAGAGAGGAGGAAGAGATGAGTGATGAAGGAGACTGCGAATCGTTCTCTCAATTGGAATCGGGATTGAGTATTGTCAAGGACAAAATAATTGTGGTTCTAAAAATCAGGTGGATTTGAAGATAAGAGGCCTTCGAAGCTGTCTAATGAGGAGTTGTTGAAACTACTCTTTATTTAATCAAGCTGGAATACACTTTCATGACCAAGCAAAACCAAGAGATGTAAAGTTGTTAACAATCTAACTTTTGATGCTTCTTACAGTTAACTGTACAACTAAATATTGTGTCAATTATTTGTTACCGTATGAATATACCAACAGATAGTTAAATAAACAATAATCACGCATAACATATCCATTTAAAATTACCCACCCGTCTAAAATTATTACATAAGGGAAGTTTGTCACCTCTAGTCACATTCATAAGGGAAGTTTATAAACTTACAATATTATTAAATTCTACTCTTTCAGAATTGCATCTTAGGTGTATATTTTTAATATGACAATGAATCTTATAAAATAACAAAAATATTTGTAAAAAATATATTCTCCTAATCCAACATCTACGAAAAACATAGGTGATCGACATGAATTTTTAATACACTTTTAGTTGAGAAATTATTTAGATAAATTTGATGTCTAGCAAAATGATTAGTAATAATAATTTCTCAATTTTTTCTTATAATTATATTCTAATATTTTAATTTTCTTTTTAACATATTAGTTACTTGATGATTTTCAATGAAAAATTTACCTTTTTAATCTTATATGATTTTGCACATAAAAAGAGAGCTATTATTACCGGTCAGTCACCTTTAGTCTTTGGTTTAATAGAATAGGACTTTGCTTGTATAATATATATATCCAAAGATATGTAAATAATGGTTCCAATCAAACCGTAGCAAATAAGTTTGTACTATAAGGCAGAGGTAGTCAAGAATACCATTTCTTGAGAATGAGATAAAAAACATAATGCTCTAAATTTCTATCAACATATAGGATTTCAGTATCCCATAAAATATATACTCCAAGGCACCACTACAAATTAAAATAAAATAGTAGTAATAAATAAATACACTGAAGAATAGCTTATATCACCCACAGTAAAATAACACCTGAGATTTATAATAAATAATAATAATCTGAAAATGAAATCGAACATCTAAATTAAAACCAATAATAGTAGCATCGGCAATCCGCCAAATCTCAAACAGCAAAAACCCAACAAAGTGATAGGATATCCACTACTTCTATCTGAAAACAAAGTGTTCTGTCCATACGAAATTCGTATAATATAAAGCTGATTATTCAATTAATAAGAGAGTTCCAAAAAAAATGAATTTGCCACTATACCAAACAGAGCAGAAATACCCATTACCAAGAACCCAAAGATCCATGAGGAAAAGTTTCAATTCCAAAATAGATCAGCAATATAAAGTCCTTAAAACTAAAAACATAAATTTTCAATCAGATTCAAGCAAGTAATCCACAACCTCACAACAAACCATCACTTCAAAAAACAAAATCAAACAAAAAGTAACCCAATAAAAATCATACTTAATTAACAACCACAAATGCACATTAAAATCAAATTTTCCCATACCAAAATAACCCAAAAGAGATTAAGCGCGACTGAACCCAAATGACAACCCATAGACACAATCAAAAAGCCCAACAAAATAAAACCTAATCTTTAGAAGATAGTCACAATCACTAATAATCAGAAACCCACACAACAAAAAGAGTTTAAATCAATGTAGACACTGTATCTATTATATAAATGCTGTTTAATAAAGAAACAGAGTAAGCCACATAAATCAAATAAAGTATTAGACCTTTGAAATTTTGAAGTACCTTTTTAGTTCACAAATTGGTTAATCGCATAATTAGAATCCTAATAAATCATAGCAGAAACTTTAGTGAAATAAGACAAATGATTATAGATGCATGCCAAATTCCTTTTTCTTCTTCAGGTTATGTTCCTCTTTTATTATATTATGGAGGTCTTAGGAGAGGATTTAGAGTCTGCTTGGTCATACTCATATTAGGCTTTCTATCCATTACTAGAGTTTATTTGTGGATTTATGATTGTGATTTGCATGTGTATTCCAATTCCAACTCTTGAGAGGATGAAGCACAATTCTTCTTCTCTTCTTCTGTTTCATATTTATTATTAAGTATACAAATCCATACACAAACCACCAACTCCAGCTCAAATTCTTCCTAAGCCAACATTGTTCTGTTTTTATTAGATGTGGCCTTCAGTTTTATCAAATCAATATACTCCACATCCAAAATTTACGTCTACCTTTCCCTTATTTTATTTGCAAGTCTGCCTGTTTTCATATCAAGGAATTATGTGATCAAAAGTTGCAATAAAACTTAATTGAAGAGGTAGTATCCAAAGTCCAACACCGAAGTGTCTGATGTATTTCTGTTTCATTTATTTCACGATGTTTTTTGAATAGTTGATTGTGCCATGAAAATTTAGGAAAGTAGCTGCTACATCTTAGTCTAGTTAATCTGAAGTTTTTTTTTGGTAAATTAGGTGAGTGGAAGTGGGTTGGCTAAAGTGTGTACTATATAATGCATTTTCTGTTGTTAGGTATGAGTTGTAAGTAGGATTCAGGATCTGAGGTATAGAAATGTTTGCCTTTTTTCTGTAGACAATTTATGCAAACTTTGCTTGACTGTCTTGTTTATCACTTTACCATTTGTATACATACAGTAAATAATAAGATATTAATTAACTTTATTAGCGTGAGGCAGTTTGAGTCATGAGTCAATTATAACTGAGGCAATGAGCCATGAGTCAATTATAACTGAGGCAATGAGCCATGAGTCAATTATAGTAAATATCACAATAGAAAAAAAAACTCTAAAAATATGGTCCTAATGTATATACACACAAAGATATATGAATGAGCAACAACCTGAGGTGTTATGGCTTCTTGAACAATCTGAAGAGCAAAATCTATCGATGGACCGGGATTGCAATATAGCCTTCCTAAACAAATCTTGACAATTGAAAAACAATTTAACCTGATTATGTAATTGTTTATAAACAAATCAAAAGAAGTAATAGTATACAAAATTACACTTCCAAAATGCCCAATTAACCCTCAACCAAGATTAAGATTTGGAAACTGAAGCAACCAAACAAAATCACCGAAAAAGAAAACAAAAAGAAGCAAAAATTGCTAGTCCTAAAACCCAAAACACAGATCTTCCAAAGATATGTAAATGGTTCCAATCAAACTGTAGAAAATAAGTTTGTACTATAAAGCAGGGGTAGTCGAGAATACCATTTCTTGAGAATGAGACAAAAAATATAATGCTCTAAATTTCTATCAACATACATGATTTCGGTATCGCATAAAATATATACTCCAAGGCACCACTACAAATTAAAAATAAAATAGTAGTAATAAATAAATACACTGAAGAATAGCTTATATCACCCACAGTAAAATAACACCTGAGATTTATAATAAATAATAATAATCTGAAAATGAAATTGAACCTCTAAATTAAAACCAATAATAGTAGCATCGACAACTCACCAAATCTCAAAGAGCAAAACCCAAACACTAATACTTAAGTGGTAGGATATCCACTACTTCTATATGAAAACAAAGTGTTATGTCCATACGAAATTCGTAAAGCTGATAAAGCTAATTATTCAATTAATAAGAGAGTTCAAAAAAATGAATTTGCCACTATATCCAACAGAGTAGAAATACCCATTACCAAGAACCCAAAGATCCATGAGGAAAAGTTTTAATTCCAAAATAGATCAGCAATATAAAGTCCTTAAAACTAAAAACACAAATTTTCAATTAGATTTAAGCAAGTAATCCACAACCTCACAACAAACCATCACTTCAAAAAACAAAATCAAACAAAAAGTTGTAGAATGGAAATAAATGTCATATACTCCATACGGAATTTGTGAGATTATAACAGATATAAGGGAGTTTACCTCAAGTTTAATAAATTATAATTATATCCTTCACCTGTCTTATTCCTTCATCTTTAGAACTCCATTTCCTCCTAGTAAATACACATACATGTAATAGTCCCATGTGCCTGCTTATCAAATAATATAGAAGAAGAAGAGTGGCCAATAGTGGCTAGGGGAGAGGTATTGTCCATGACAGGAAATTTGTGGGACTCTTCAGGTGACCAACGCGTGATTGGATCGCAAGTGTTAGAGGGAGGAGAGTGAGGAGGAGTACGGAGTTTGGAGGTGTAGGAAGCCATGCCTGGGAGAAATCCAAGGGAGCCATGCCTGGGATGCTCAAACTTCCTGTGAGACAGTCTTCTCCTCTTTCAATATTCATACAAAGGAAAAAAAACATCAGCATATAAAATAAATCATAACAATGTAATATTCTTATTTTATACATTCTCGAAGTCCTTTCATCAAGTCTAGTTACATCCCCATTTACTAATTACCAAATCTATTCAGAACAAAGCAGAAAAAAAGGTTTTATTCAAAATACAAAATTCAGAGCTTAGAAAAAGAAAATAAAGGAGAAGCATAAATACCAAAAACAAAAAACAAAAAACAAAAAAAAACTTAAATATCGAGCAGATAATAAAGTAGATTAATAAAACTCATATAATAAAGCCCCAATTAACAACGAAAACTTAAAATTCAAAATTTAATAAAATTAGGTTCGTATGAAAAATACATATCATTAATCATATACGATCGAGAGTACAATCAACAGAGCTTCTGTGAAAGAAAGCAAGCAACCAAAAACCTTAGCTTGAAATCTACTTTATTAAGCTGATACGAAAGACAATCAAACAAAGCCTGAAAAAAGTTCTACAATTTCACATAAATTTGAAGAGAAAAATATTTCATAAATTATAATTTAAAAATGATACGATAATGAAAAGTTAAAGGGCTTAAAAAGCATCAAACTTTTTACAAATAAAGTAGTGGAAAGAGCATCCTCTATACAACTTAATTGTATACATCTAACAACTACATTGATTTACTTATCAGGAAGATGTTAAGTTGACCGCTAAAGCAACCAACTATCCACTACCGCTAAAGTAAGCTGCAAAACAAAAATCCATCAGGATTCTAACAGTCTCAAGTCAATTAGAGGGAGAATGACTACTAATAAGAAAGGAATTATCTTAATAAGCACGCAAATATATCATTGTATTACCAAAATACAGACATATTTACAGATCTAAACACCTCTATTAAAATACATACATTTTCCATACCAGTAAAACCAAATTAAGTAAAATTAACCCATCAATTCTCAGCTAACCATGAAAGAGATCACAAAATTTCAACCAACAGATCCAAAATCAAAAAAATCATTGTCCACTTCAAATTTTCCTGTATTTCAAAGATCAGAGACAATTGCCCACATGGGTATCAACAAATCTGATGGGAAAAAAAGAAACATCAAGTTATGAGTGACTAATGGGTCGGAACAATAATTTCTTGGGGATTGAAATTATAGGTTTGCAAGAAAATTATGGTTGGATCTAAGGAGAACTGAAGGGAATCAACTTTACCCTTGAACATTCCGGAGGGTCTGGTTGAATCTGGAATCCAGGCTTGAAGCAGGAGAATTGGGATTTTCTTCTTCTTTTCTGTTGGTATTGTTCATGGTGCTCTTGTTGTTTCCTTGGCAAAAGCTTGCATGGTTTGTGCTTTCTCTTTCACCCTTTTACTTCTTTTTAGTATTTTTCAAGCGCCATTAACCCCAAAATGCCCAAGCTCAGAAAACTCAATTGGAAACTGAACCCCTTCTCAAGTCTCTTTTATTTTAGAAATCTAATTTGAGCTATCAATATAGATACATCTAAAATGAATCTACCTAGCTCCATGATAAATCAAATTACACGCAATGTCAATATCAAAACTACAATTAAAACCATAACAAGCAAAAATGAAAAATGAAGAACAAAAGTAAAGTACCAAATTCAAATGGGAATGAATGGATTAAATAGATTAAATGTGTAGAAGAGATGTTTGGTTTAGAGATTAGATAGAGAATTAACCTGGGGTGTGATCTATGAAGTTAAATGTGTAGAAGAGATGTTTGGTTTAGAGATTAGATAGAGAATTAACGTGGGGTGTTATATATGAAGCTGCACGACGTGAGTAGCTTAAATTTCTTACTTTCTCTCCTTTAGATTCCTTCTTCAATTTCTTACTTTCTCTCTGATGGGTAGATTGACAGAGAAGAAGCAAGTGAAACCCTTGTTTTAAGTCTAAACCCCCTCCGTTTTGTGTTTTGTTGAGGAGACTACAACCATGGTGGATTTTTCAGTTTGAGAGAGATCGAATCAATGGAGGAAACATTTTTGAATTCAGCTCTTAGGTCTTGGGTTTTGGGTTAATTGGTCTCTGTCTACAAAAATGAATCCATCTATTCTTTTAAGTTTCCAAATTTTCTTACTTCGACCAATAGATAAAGAAAAAGAAGTGATTTGGGTAATTATTACAATATGTATGCACAAATGAAACGAAGTAATCGTACCATGTGCAAGTGTGGATACGTGTGGGCGTATGAGTTCTTGTTTATGCTTTTTGGGTATTAGGGGTTTAGAGGGGTTTAGAGTGGTTTAGGGATTGCTAATGAAAGGGAATGTCCACTGGTGGAGGAATAGGAAAGAAGGTGATGATTTTAAAAAAAATATCTTTTAATAGGCTGAGAGCGGGAAATTAATTTTTTCAAAAACACTTGTGTTTTGTACAGATAGAACTTATAACAGCTGCAACTCTTAAACTCACATGAGGATCGTTCCCCTTTGCCCGTTGGTGTTAGTTTTCACCATCTACAACCTAAATAAAATAATGTAGAACATATATTTGGTCTTGTAACACTATAAAAATTTTGAAACCCAAAGCAAGAATGTCTACGCAGATATAATAATTGCATGTTTAAATTATAAATAGTTGGAATGGAAACTAATAAATAAACATTAAAAATGGGATATAAGAGACATCACTCTTTCCAGAACCACAAACATGACACCACCTATGCCTCCCAGTGTCTTGATAAAAAAATCAAAATAATAGATATAAGAGAGTTTACCTCAAGTTTAATAAATTATAATTATATCCTTCATCTGTCTTACTCCATCTTTAGAACTCCATTTCCTCCTAGTAAATACACATACATGTAATAGTCCAATGTGCCTGCTTATCAAATAATATAGAAGAAGAAGAGTGGCCAATAGTGGCTAGAGGAGAGGTATTGTCCATGACAGGAAATTTGTGGGACTCTTCAGGTGACCAACGCATGATTGGATCGCAAGTGTTAGAGGGAGGAGAGTGAGGAGGAGGAGGAGTTTGGAGGTGTAGGATTGGTGGGCGGATGAAGGTTGGGGTCTGGCGGAATAAGAATACAGACTCGCCATTGCTATGGAAGATGCACAAAGAGTGGAGAGAAATTGGAGTTTAAGTGAAGTTAACATGAAATGTATAACAGTTAATCATAGCAACTAAAAATCAACTTAGCAATCCATATAATTTCCAAGTTATCCAGCCAATTACCACCCAATTTGTTATTAACGATGAAGAGGAAAAGGATTGGAAAGAGTCTAAAGTTATTTACCTGGCTAGCTTAGTTATTGGTTTTGCTTTGTGTTTGGCCTCTCTTTCTCCCTTCTTTCCAGCGGACTCTCTTTCTCTTCCTCACTGTGTATGCTACGGTTTTGGAAACTCAGGAATTAGTGAAGCTAACTGATTTCAAGGGTTAGATTTATATGAAGTTAACTAAAAATAATATACAAAACATCATAAAATTAATTAACCTCCACAATGATGAAAGTGTTTCTTCTATTTAACAATAACACATCTCAGTCTCTCCAACCTACAGAGATGTTATGAATTTAGTAATTTACCAGCTATAACACACTCTTAACATTTTTTGGACTTTTTTGAGTGAATTTGCTCTAGGAAATAATTTTTTTTTGTCTATGTTTATATTATGTATGTACTCTACTTGGCCCCTTTTTGGGGCTTCTAATGAATTTAAGACTAATTAAAACTAAAATTTATGTTATGGATCAAAAGAATAGAAACTAAACATGACCAAATACCCAATATAACTTGAAACTCAACGCCGACATTCAATCCCTAAAAGTTCCAAATTCCATCCCTTCAAATCGTAATTCAGCATACTTCACAATGCACTAAATTAAATATTTCAATGTTTCTTGGGATATATAAAAACTATAAATAAAAAACTATCAAAATCGCAAAAAAGATGCGAAGGGTACATGAATGTTAATAGCATAGCTTCAATCTCTGCGAACTGATGAATGACAATCCAGAACAATGACATCAGTGCGATGCCTTGATCAAAATGAAATAGGAACACATCCAACATTAAAAAGAGCAAAAATTAAAATTTTAAGTAATTCGAGCAGTTCACCTTTTCCTCTGTGGCGAGCAGCGCGCTTCCTTGGGAGAAATCCAAAGGAGCCATGCCTGGGATGCTCAAACTTCCTGTGAGACGGTCTTCTCCTCCTTCAATATTCATACAAAGGAAAAAAAATATCAGCATATAAAATAAATCATAACAATGTAATATTCTTATTTTATACATTCTCAAAGTCCTTTCATCAAGTCTAGTTACATCCCCATTTACTAATTACCAAATCTATTCAGAATAAAGTAGAAAAAAGGTTTTATTCAAAATACAAAATTTAGAGTTTAGAAGAAGAAAATAAAGGAGAAGCATAAATACCAAAAACAAAAAACAAAAAACAAAAAAAAAACTTAAATACCGAGCAGATAATAAAGTAGATTAATAAAACTCATATAATAAGGCCCCAGTTAACAATGGAAACTTAAAATTCAAAATTTATTAAAATTAGGTTCGTATGAAAAATACATATCATTAATCATATACGATCGAGAGTACAATCAACAGAGCTTATGTGAAAGAAAGCAAGTAAGTAAAAACCTTAGCTTGAAATCTACTTCATTAAGCTGATACGAAAGACGGTCAAACAGAGCCTAAAAAAAGTTCTACAATTTCACATAAATTTGAAGAGAAAAAGATTTCGTAAATTATCATTTAAAAATGACATGATAATGAAAAGTTAAAGGGCTTAAAAAGCATCAAACTTTTTACAAATAAAGTAGTGGAAAGAGCATCCTCTATACAACTTAATTGTATACATCTAACAACTACATTGATTTACTTATCAGGAAGATGTTAAGTTGACCGCTAAAGCAACCAACTATCCACTACCGCTAAAGTAAGCTGCAAAAACAAAAATCCATCAGGATTCTAACAGTCTCACGTCAATTAGAGGGAGAATGACTACTAATAAGAAAGGAATTATCTTAATAAGCACGCAAATATATCATTGTATTACCAAAATACAGACATATTTACAAATCTAAACACCTCTATTAAAATACATACATTTTCTGTACCAGTAAAACCCAATTAAGTAAAATTAACCCATCAATTCTCAGCTAACCATGAAAGAGATCACAAAATTTCAACCAATAGATGCAAAATCTAACAAATCATTGTCCACTTCAAATTTTCCTGTATTTCAAAGATCAGAGACAATTGCCCACATGGGTATCAACAAATCTGATGGGAAAAAAAGAAGCATCAAGTTATGAGTGACTAATGGGTCGGAACAATAATTTCTTGGGGATTGAAATTATGGGTTTGCAAGAAAATTGTGGTTGGATCTAAGGAGAATTGAAGGGAATCAACTTTACCCTTGAACATTCCGGAGGGTCTGGTTGAATCTGGAATCCAGGCTTGAAGCAGGAGAATTGGGATTTTCTTCTTCTTTTCTGTTGGTATTGTTCATGGTGCTCTTGTTGTTTCCTTGGCAAAAGCTTGCATGGTTTGTGCTTTCTCTTTCACCCTTTTACTTCTTTTTAGTATTTTTCAAGCGCCATTAACCCCAAAATGCCCAAGCTCAGAAAACTCAATTGGAAACTGAACCCCTTCTCAAGTCTCTTTTATTTTAGAAATCTAATTTGAGCTATCAATATAGATACATCTAAAATGAATCTACCTAGCTCCATGATAAATCAAATTACACGCAATGTCAATATCAAAACTACAATTAAAACCATAACAAGCAAAAATGAAAAATGAAGAACAAAAGTAAAGTACCAAATTCAAATGGGAATGAATGGATTAAATAGATTAAATGTGTAGAAGAGATGTTTGGTTTAGAGATTAGATAGAGAATTAACCTGGGGTGTGATCTATGAAGTTAAATGTGTAGAAGAGATGTTTGGTTTAGAGATTAGATAGAGAATTAACGTGGGGTGTTATATATGAAGCTGCACGACGTGAGTAGCTTAAATTTCTTACTTTCTCTCCTTTAGATTCCTTCTTCAATTTCTTACTTTCTCTCTGATGGGTAGATTGACAGAGAAGAAGCAAGTGAAACCCTTGTTTTAAGTCTAAACCCCCTCCGTTTTGTGTTTTGTTGAGGAGACTACAACCATGGTGGATTTTTCAGTTTGAGAGAGATCGAATCAATGGAGGAAACATTTTTGAATTCAGCTCTTAGGTCTTGGGTTTTGGGTTAATTGGTCTCTGTCTACAAAAATGAATCCATCTATTCTTTTAAGTTTCCAAATTTTCTTACTTCGACCAATAGATAAAGGAAAAGAAGTGATTTGGGTAATTATTACAATATATATGCACAAATGAAATGAAGTAATCATACCATGTGCAAGTGTGGATACGTGTGGGCGTATGAGTTCTTGTTTATGTTTTTTGGGTATTAGGGGTTTAGGGATTGCTAATGAAAGGGAATGTCCACTTGTGGAGGAAGAGGAAAGAAGGTGATGATTTTAAAAAAATTATCTTTTAATAGGCTGAGAGCGGGAAATTAATTTTTTCAAAAACACTTGTGTTTTGTATAGATAGAACTTATAACAGCTGCAACTCTTAAACTCACATGAGGATCGTTCCCCTTTTCCCGTTGGTGTTAGTTTTCACCATCAACAACCTAAATAAAATAATGTAGAACATATATTTGGTCTTGTAACACTATAAAAATTTTGAAACCCAAAGTAAGAATGTCTACGCAGATATAATAATTGCATGTTTAAATTATAAATAGTTGGCATGAAAACTAATAAATAAACATAAAAAATGGGATATAAGAGACATCACTCTTTCCAGAACCAAAAGCATGACATCACCTATGCCTCCCAGCGTCTTGATAAAAAAAATCAAAATAACAGATATAAGAGAGTGTACCTCAAGTTTAATAAATTATAATTATATCCTTCATCTGTCTTACTCCCTCATCTTTAGAACACCATTTCCTCCTAGTAAATACACATACATATAATAGCCCCATGTGCCTGCTTATCAATAATATAGAACCTATTCAATTTTTTCCTCAATTTGAATAGAACCATTTACATTGTGTATGGTATTTTGGTTGGTAAATATCCCATTTTGAATGAACTGTTTAGAAATGTAAGACACTACTAAAATACACCATTTTGTTCTTCGGGGGTCATCTTTAGATTTTCATTTAAATACATGTAAATGGTTCCATTCAAACCGTAGCAAATAAGTTTATACTATAAGGCAGGAGTAGTCGAGAATATCATTTCTTGAGAATGAGACAAAAAACATAAAGCTCTAAATTTCTATCAACATACAGGATTTCGGTATCCCATAAAATATATACTCCAAGGCACCGCTACAAATTAAAAAAAATAGTAGTAATAAATAAATACACTGAAGAATAGCTTATATCACCCACAGTAAAATAACACCTGAGATTTAAAATAAATAATAATAATTTGAAAATGAAATTGAACCTCTAAATTAAAACCAATAATAGTAGCATCGGCAACCCCCCAAATCTCAAAGAGCAAAACCCAATCACTAACGCTTAAGTGGTAGGATATCCACTACTTCTATCTGAAAACAAAGTGTTCTGTCCATACGAAATTAGTATAATATAAAGCTGATTATTCAATTAATAAGAGAGTTCCAAAAAAAATGAATTTGCCACTATACCCAACAGAGCAGAAATACCCATTACCAAGAACCCAAAGATCCATGAGGAAAAGTTTCAATTCCAAAATAGATTAGCAATATAAAGTCCTTAAAACTAAAAACATAAATTCTCAATTAGATTCAAGCAAGTAATCCACAACCTCACAACAAACCATCATTTCAAAAAACAAAATCAAATAAAAAGTAACCCAATAAAAATCATACTGAATTAACAACCAAAAATGCACATTAAAATCAAATTTTCCCATACCAAAATAACCCAAAAAAGAGAGAGCGTGCAGAGAAATTAGAGTTTAAGTGAAGTTAACAGGAAATGTATAACAGTCCATACAAAGCTAGCTTAGTGATTACATTAGATACTTTAAGCCAAGTAGGAGAATCCCACTTAATACAAAGCTATAAATTCTAGACAGGTTTGTCTTGGCAAATGTAGCTAATCACAAATTCATATTTAAGTAATTCCACGTGCTTGTGTGAGAGGGCAAATCAACATTCATGAGGAGTGAAATAGTTGAAAAAGATGAGTAACATGCAATTAGAGCTTTAAGAATTCAGTAAACAGGAAGCAACCACTTTTGTTTAGCATTTTTCAATTTTTTCCCATCTTTTTATTGCAAAAATTTGCAAACAAATGAAATGAAATACAAAAATAAGTGGGAAGGAAGCAGAAATAATTATAAATGAGTGTAGAATAAAGCTTACCTGGGAACACTGGGAAAGAAGTTTTCCTCACGCGACCCCAACATCTGACTTCAGGTGCCGTTTCTTGGCTCGATTCACTGATACATTTGGCTTAGTCTTCTCCACATCAATTAGAGAATCACCTGAAAATTCAACAAAGAACCCAAATTCAGCATAATTCAAGAAAGCCAAAGTGCATGCAACAAAGAAAGACCTCACCTAAAGACATCGGCAACAACAAAGGCTCACTGCTAGATATTAGTGGTGAAGATAGGTTTTGATTATTTTTTTCGTCATGTTTGTTTCTATAACTGCAAGAGGGGGAAGGGCAGAGAGATTACTCTGCATTTATTTAAATTGTCACCACCCTTCCCACTTGCCCTAATGAGAGATTCCTTTATTTTTCTTTGGCCGTTCATCTTTTGAGAAGAACCATGATGAAATTGATTTTGAGTTTTTGGGGAATATTAGAGGCAAAGACTGGAGGATTTAGACAAATGTTTATGGCAATGGTAGCAAAAACATAGGCAGATAAGAGAGATATGGTCTGTGTTTTGATCCTTCAAAAGAGTTCCACCAATACAGTATTCTTTTGACTGATAATCAAATTGTGTAAGAAATCATAACCTTCCAAAAATTATTAGGCTTTTTCTAAATTTAGTTACACCCTTTATTTCGTACCATTGGGTTACTTTATCATATCTAGCATAATCTAATAACTATTCTTCAACTAAAGTTTGTTACCATAATTTAATTTTTACTATGTTAACTTCTTTTAGCGTTGAAGCATGTTGTTCTTCTTAGGTGCTCTACATTGATATATGTCTATACAATAAAGAGAATATAATCAGTAAAAGAAATTCAAATCTTTCTATGATTTTGTGTAACAGTTCAATTTAGTTACATGTTCAATATGATAAAGATGTGACAAAAATGCTTGCTTACTGGATATTCTGATAATTAAACTGACAAAAGCTAAACTTATGGATGCAATATGAATATATACAATGGAATGGATTAAAACTGAATATTAATATGAATAATGCAATAAAACTAAATAAAAATAGTGATAATGCAATAAAATCGGTGTATATATATACGATCGAATGGATTAAAACATAATATAAATAGTGATAATGCAATAAACATTGTTTGGTTATTTCACTATATATACTGAGTTTCTGTTAGTATTTCTAGTTTGTAATGTGTTGACATGCAGCTGTGATAGATTTGTTTCAAAATCTGAAACCATGTGTGATGTGTCTCAACTTGAGCTCTTTCGAGTCTACACACTTTGCTTTTTGCTACGATCACCTACTGATGTTTCAGCCATTTCTGATTTGCTTTAAGCCTTTCAATAACTCTTGGAAGTAGTAATCCTTTCATAAACTATATGTGGATATGTGAATTATGAAGTGGTCCACCAAATGCAATTCACTTTTGCCATTGTATAATAATATTAAAATCATTTAGTTTAAAAAAACGAAAAGTAATTAGATGATGCCTAACATCTTAAAACTTGAAACAAAAACTAATAGTAAATTCAAGATTTTTGTGCACTCATCTTTTCAGCAACCAAAATAATATCTTCTACAATTCTTTTTTGAGTGGTCTTCATTTCCATACCAAGCAATGTTATGTCTCCAAAAAGCAAACTTTATATTTAATTAGGGTATTGAGAATAACAACAACTCATGATATTCTATTTATTATTTACATATCACAACAACTTAATTATCTATGCAAAACTAATTTTAGTGAAGCTACTAAAAATGTAATTTCGAAGTGTTCCTTCATCTGAGCTTCTTAATCAGATCAGTGTTTTCAACCTGTTTGTTTGAATTCCCTTTAATTCCTATACCATCTGATTCTCTCATTGCTAGATATTAGTGGTGAAGATTGTTTTTGATTATTTTTTTCATCATGTTTGTTTCTATAACTGCAAGAGGGGGAAGGGCAGAGAGATTACTCTTTACAAAGGCTCACCTTCCACTCCCGCATCCGCAGATTTCTCCGGCTGCGCCGAATTAGACTGTTTTAAAGTCAGGAACAAATGATCGAACCTCCTGGTCTCTAGATTCGACACCAGAATCCTTCACCGGACCTAGGGTTTCTACAGGCGGTGTTTCATTAGTGGAGGGGGAGGTCTCAATTGCGTGTGGCACCGATCAGAACAAATCAAACTCATAAAATTCACACATATAAACAGAGAGATGCGTGAATTCAAATAAAGCCCAATTGAAACTGTAATTGCTATTTGCAGAAGACAGAAATCTACTTATTCTTTTAGAGGGACATGGATAAATAATCAGCAATTTGTTTAAAGACATGATTTGATAAATTAAGCACACAAACTAACGGAATTGACATTGTCGACCGGAGAGGCGTTGGAGTGGTGCACCTCTTCAACCTCCCAACGTTCCGGAAGTTTGAAGCGCAAGGTGGTAATGGCGGAGGAGTTGTGGAGCAAGACAGTTCTTCTCGGAGCGGGAGAGCTCGAGAATCCCTGATTCTATGGAGGTTTAATTGAGATGGTAAAGGGATTGGGATTATGAGGATTAGATGTAGAATGGGTTATGATGGAGAGGTATAATAAGGTTTGACAGTTCGATTGACAGAGAGAACGAAGAAGAAGCAAGTGACTGAAGCAAGTCTAAACCCCCTCCGTGTTTTGTTATAATTTTTTGATGGGTTAGATTTATCCCAAAGTAAGTTTTGATGGTGAAGATCTTTTAATAGGCTTTGAGCGGGATATTATGTTTTTTCAAAAACAGTTCTGTTTTGTATAGATAGATATGTCATACAAAGAAAAAGGACTGAATATCCAACTAACCAAACTTAAGTAATCATTTTACGATGCTGCAAGGCAACACGACTCTTCTTTGAAGCTCTAGACTATTTCTGAAAAAATAATAGAAAATTTAAATTAGAACGGAAAAAAAAAGAATAAAAATTTTAAAATTTTTATTTGTGTTGTTTTTGAGTTTTTAAATGAAAAGAATAGAAAATTTAAAATTGAGGACATGAATTGTAATTTAAAATTTATTATATTAAAAGTTGAGGATAATATGAGAATTATAAAAATATTACTTATACCAATTTCTTTTCCGTCCAAATCATGCCAATTTTGGACGGAAAACTTTGGAAGGAAAAGTGGCCAAGTTTTCTATCCATTTCTTTTCTTTTCTGTTTATTAAAAAACTCAGAAACATAAGAATTGGAAAGAAAACTTAAATTTTCCATCCATTTCTTTTCTTTTCTGTCCATTTTAAAACTCAGAAACAGAGCGCTAGATCAACGGTTGGAATTTGAGCCTAAATTAATATGGGCGTCATTAATTATTTTTAATGATTCCATATATTAATGTGTTCTACTCCATGAATAGATTAAATTAAGTATTTGAAAGCTCAAATCCATGTAATAATGAATAAGATATTAACTCCCAAAGATCATGATAAAAGATAATAAATACATGTGGGAAAAACCAAGTCCCGCATAGGTTAGGAATTAAATATTTTATATATTTATATACAAGGAAAGTGCTCTTGAATTTGGGCCCCAAGGGGCACCTCACTTTTTTTTTAAGGGAGAGGACCTAGCCAAGGCTAGGTTCGAACCCACACGCTCGCGCCGCCGCCGTCCGGCCTGGCTCTGGCACGAGGCACGTGGGTCGTGGGGCTGGGTCCTGTATATAATTTTTTAGACAAAAATTATTTAAATTTTTTAATTAAAATTTTATTTATTTAATTCTATTATCAAAACTGTGTCGTTTTTAGAAGCTGTATTTATTATATTATCAAAATTGTGTCGTTTTGAGGAAGCGGTATCTGTAAGGTTCAACGGGCGGCCCAAAACTATGTAGTTTTGTTTCTGCTAACGCTTAAACTACATCGTTTTAATAAATCGAATAGATGCGCCTATTCTGTAAATGGTCAAAACTACGTCGTTTTGACCAACATATACAAATAATACCTCTTCAAGAGACACCCCATGCCTTTTCAGGGGTGATGTGCCCCATCCGAAGGGTCACCAACCCTCCTATAAATAGATAGGAGGGGGCAGCTTTCATTTCCATCCATTTCTCAAGCATTCTAGTCTAGTAAAGCTTTCTAGCATATAGTTTCTTCATCAGTTTCCTTAGTAAATATAAGAGAGAGTTAGAGCATTTCTTTTGGTTCGAAGTGTATACTTTTAGTAGTGTTGCTAAAGTGTACGGTGTCATTGTATCCTAGGAGACAAGTGCTATCAACTCTAAGCACCATACGGAGGGCATAATTGTCTTAAGGACATAGTACCAAGTACTAGCATTGACAAATATTTTTCTTCAGTTCTGCTTAATTAAGATAAGTCTATATATATATATATATATATATAATTTGCTTTTAAGTTTATAACATCAACTATATTAGAAAAATTATTAAGTTAAAAACGTTAGTTACATAACGTGTTCCATGTGCCTGATATTAGGAAAAAATTAGTGTCAGGATCCCTTCTTAGTCAAAATGGATATAAATTAGTCTTTGTATCAGACAAATTTGTATTAACTAAAAATGGGATGTATGTGGGGAAGGGTTATATGAGCAGTGGGCTCTTCAAAATGAATGTAATGACTGTTATACCTTCTAATATTAATAAAATTACATCTTCTGCTTATATGATTGAGTCATCTAATTTATGGCATGGTAGATTAGGACATGTTAATTATAATAATATACGTAGATTAATTAATATAGAATGTTTGCCGAAATGTGAGATTAATTCTAATCATAAATGTGAAATTTGTGTTGAGGCAAAACTTAGAAAATCTTCTTTTAAATCAATTGAAAGAAGTACAGAACCTCTTGAATTAATACACACTGATATTTGTGATTTAAAGTATATACAAACAAGAGTAGGTAAGAAATACTTTATCACTTTTATAGATGATTGTACAAGATATTGTTGTGTTTACTTATTGAGAAGTAAAGATGAGGCTTTGAAAATGTTTAAACATTATAAAAATGTGGTCGAAAATTAACTTGATAAAAAGATCAAGATAGTTAGAAATGATAGAGGTGGAGAATATGAATTTCCATTTATTGAAATTTATTCACAACATGGTATAATACACCAAACAACTGCTCTTTATTCACCACAACAAAATGGTGTTTGTGACGTCCCCAAAATAGGTATACATCACTCATCTTGAGTCGCCAAATACATGGTACAAAATACAAATAAAAACTTAATTATACAACTGTCGTGTAAAATACGACAAACATATGCTATGAGTTTTAATACAAATATTGTCATTTAGACAATATCCACACCCAATGGAGTCCTCATTATATTTATTATCACACTATTTTATTGAATAGTGAGGACTACTATAACACCATCTCGGACCATCACTCCATTTCCCGACTAGTCCCGGCTACGTTCTCATTTCCTGAAGAGAACAATAAAAGCAAAAGGGTGAGCTCAACTAGCCCAGTAAGAACTATTATGACTAAGATAATGCAGAATAATTTATCGTTAGCCTTCAACAGTGTTAAACTGATAAAATATAACAAAAATTAAGTTTAACTGTAGCGGAACAAGCAATCCATTAAAATCTACTATCTTCTATGATTTAAAAGGTTTTTCATCACTTTTATCGCCGAGACTCAGCTTAATAAATAATCCAGATCATCGAATCACCCCTGCACTACGGCCAAGGATATTCTTTAGTGTCACGACCATAAATTATTCATGCACTACGGGCCAAGGATATTCGTGTATTCATTAATGGTCATAATCATGCCAACAACTGTCCATCAATGCACTATGGGCCAATGAGGACTTTTACCACATCATTTGTAACATTACGGTCATGATTATACCGAAAAATTTGTGGTCATAATCAGACCAAGTCCATCTATGCACTATAGGCCACAGATGACTTTCAACAGAATATAAACATGAGGATGATGACAATGATATAGGAATTCAATAAAACAAGTTCAAGAATAAATTTTTAAAGATTTATAATCTAATTTATCCAGAGATCAATAATGTCCAAATTGTCAACATGATACTTCTTTGTAGAGTAAAATTCAAGAATGCTCAGAAGAATATTTTCATGAACAGATACTGGATAAAGCGCAAATATCAAGGATATTTCACTAATTTCATGGAGTATAGAAGCCAAAACTTTAACCAATTGAGTATAATAGAATATATGAAACTGCAAATAGATTTTCGCTCGCCATGCGGTAATCCACGTAGACAAATTATTTCCACAAGATAATAAGGAATGAATACGAAGGATCATTCACCATGCATGTGATAATCCACATAGACAGGTCATTCCAACAGAATAATAAAGAATGGAACCAGGTCATGCTTAATCCGCACAGACAGAATATTTTAACAGAATAATAAAGAATGGAATGACAGAAGACTTCACCAGGCATGCGATAGACTGCACAGACAGATTATTGCAACAGAATAATAAATAATGGAACCAGGTCATGCGTAATACGCACAGACAGGATATTCTAACAGAGTAATAAAGAATGGAATAACAGAAGACTTCACCAGGCATGCGATAGACCGCACAGACAGGTTATTCCAATAGAATAATAAATAATGGAACCAGGTCATACATAATACGCATAGACAGTATATTCCAACAGAATAATAAAGAATGGAATAAAAGAAGAATTTCACCATGTATGCGGTGAAGGGTTTCGACAGAAACACACAGCGGAAATAGAATAAATATAAAGCAATTTTGAAACCCTAAACAGGATCCATGCGAAAATCAATTAACTCAGTAGTTAGAAATTATACCGATTGTGAAAATTAAATTGATGCGCTCGAATCTCTAACGCAATCCAAATGAATCGCGCCTCTACGGTATCCACACGAACGCTCAGCGAATCGTCTTACGATCTGCAGAAGAAGGAACCGCGGTACTAGCCACCAAGGATAAGGATTTCAGAACTGTTTCTCTCTAGTCTCTCTCTGAGAGTGGCTAGGGTTTTTGGTTTTCAATAATACCCTAAGTGGCTGCTATATATGTAAGACTCCGAATTTTATGAAATAAAAGTATTCAATTTTTCTTATAATTACAATTCAATAAATGGTTAAATTGATAAAAGTTAAAGTTAAGGGTGATATATGAATTTATTTTACAAAATAAACAAGTGATTATAAAATATTCATTTGTTGTCGGGAAATATTCGTTTGGTCGTGGAATATTCTTTCTATTTGGGAATATTCGTACGACGGCGTAGCTATTTCTGGGCCCCATAACGGAAAACGGTCGGATGAAGATAACGACAAAAATTGAGTTTTTATAATTAACGGGGTAGTTGTTACCGTTAATACTGTTGAAATACCCGGTGGTTAAAATACAGTAATACGCGTTATTGTATAGTAGCACACAGTATTGCACCAATTATTGATTCTTACGTAAGAAGACACTACTCAATAATTGTTACAGTAGTTATTGTTCAATATTTTATTTTATTGATTCAATAATTACTGCGTTGATATTTTATATTATTGTTGTTTCAATAATTGTTGCTGCACAGTATTTTCCTTTATCAGATCAATAATTCATATTATTTGAATAATATTATTAGATAACATTATTGACAATGTCTAGAAAGTTCTGTCTAAGGAGAGGTTTGGTCATCTAATTGCGCGCCAGTAAGGAGAAATCCTTATTGGAAAGCCCCCTCTTTCCTGGGAACGGCCTGATTGTCATAAATGTGATTCTGTAATATTATCTGTGAATAATTAATTATTGATTCATATGATAAGAAAATATTTATTTTATGTGGATATAAATGAGGGATATATTTTTGTGGTTAAAAATAAAGGAGTTAATGTTGAGGTGTTTTATCTGTATTTTTGTCGGAACGGAGGTATTGAAAATTAAATTAGGGTTTTTGAGATATTTTGCGAGGGTTATAATTTTTAATCCGACCGTTGGATCGTGGTAATATTTGGATATGTTATACATATATAAGTTGAGTATATATCTACAAATTTTGAACCGTTAAAAATGAACGTATAATTTATTATGAATTTTACGAGATGACTGGTTCAGAAATTGTTGAATTTTCGGAGTTAATCATTTTGGTGGAAAATTCTAGAATTGATGGGCCCCACTCTTGGTTGGTGAAAAAATGTGCTGAAATTTTTATTCAAATATGGTGGGTGGGAATAGTAGCAGGTAAAGCCATCAGGTTACAGGTTAAGTCTGCTTCGGCGTGCTAACATTTTCCTATAAATAGAGGGCTAAGTTAGAATTGAAAATCACACCAGAAACAAGTTTTCTCTCTTTCTCTCTCTAGATTATTGAGTGTATTTTGTGAGTATTTAGATACTTGGTGAGTTACTATTCATCAGTGCAAGTTCGTTCAGCGTTATTCCAGTCAGAAGTACTGCTCTTTTGAGGTAAGGGATAGTAAGGGATTTTAAGGGTTATTATGTTTTTCAGTTCGTAATTTTTCTGACCTTCAAAAATTCTGGAAAAATTTGAAATGATATTTTGATGAGTTTTCTTGATTGTGTCCAAAAATGGTGATTTTTGGATGTATAGATTGAGAGTTATGAATTTTATGAGAAAAGACTATTTTAAAAGTAATCACTCATAACTCCTTGTGATTAACTCCAAAATTGATGAAATTTTTATTGGAAGTATATCTATATAATATCAGTGTACTCTGTGAATTTTGGAATTTTTGGATAAAAGTACAATTTATGATAAATGTCTAAATATTCGACTGTTTTGGCCATATGAAAAATAGTAAATGAGTTTTAAAAATTCTGAGAAAAACATATGTTCAATATGGGACTATATTCTGCTAAATCCCAGAAAAGAAATATTTTTGGAACTGATTTGGTATTTTTCATAAAAATAGACTAGTTATGAGTAAATGAATTAAATATGTTATGTGAAGTAAGAAAATTGAAAAATAGAATTTTATGGCTTGAGAATCCTATATGAGGTATATGCAGATTTTTGATGAGGGTTTTAGTTATTGGTGATGAAATCTTATAAGTTTGGCATTTTAGGATGATTAAATGCATTATTTAGTAAAGTGTAAACAATTAAATTAAATTGTTTATAAGTTTAAGAAATGTTATTTCAATATCATTATACCGAAATATTAGTATAGATTTTATTGTAAAATTTCTACCTTTTTGTGTCGGGTTTACTATTCACGAGTTACTATTCAGGAGTTACTATTCACGAGTTACTATTCACGAGTTATTATTCATGAGTTACTATTTACGAGTTACTATTCATGAGTTACTATTCACGAGTTACTATTCATGAGTTACTATTCACGAGTTACTATTCATGGTTACTATTCACGAGTTGCTATTCATGACAAAATTAGTTTTTTTTTTCTAACCAAATTATAGTTGATTTATGAATATTACTCTTGAGATTAAAACTATATGTTGATCATATTATTTTTTATTATCATATATAACATTTTTATAACCCTAATGATGATATTTCTCTTTGACTTGAGTGTAAAGATGGGTAGATTTTTGGTACGATCATGACTATGGGTTCTCTTTGGCCAGTAGTGCAAAGTTGAATTGTTGACTGGTATGATCATGACCATTGAATTTATAATTGAATATTTTTAGCTTAAGTGCAAAGGTGAAATGATCAACATGGTTATAATTATTGGTTATATAAATTCTGAAATGATTATATATTTCTTCGAGATAATAATATATTTGGCTTGTAGTGCAAATATGAGTTGTTGAGGAATATCTTTGGCCCGTAGTGCAAAGATGACATGTTGTTGAATATCTTTATCCAGTAGTGCAAAGATGAACATGTGTTGAGATGAACATGACCAACTAGTACAAATGAATATCTTTGGCCCGTACTGCAAAGATGAAATTATTAGTATGATTATGAATATGAACTGTGATTTGGTATAACCATGATCTTTGATGTTTCAGGTAAAGACAAGTGATGAAAATTATCTTTGTCCTGGATGCGAAGAGAAATTTAGAATCACAATTATGATTATGAATTATTCATATGATTGTGGAAAGGAACTGTTGATTGATGTTACAGGGATAAAACATTGTTGGTTGATTTTTAACATGGAGAAGATAATAGACTTTATGGTCTATTTGACTCTTCTAATGAATTGCTGGTTCCGCTGCAACTATGGCTGAAAAGTTTTATCATCTACCATATGTTCTAAATCTCTGATTTATTATTGATGGAGGCTATTGATAATTTGATTATCTTTAGTCATAATATTTTTACTGAGCTAGTTGTGCTCACCCTTTTGCTTCACAATTCCTTTCAGGTAATAAAAGTGTAGCTGGGTCGAGCGAGGGTAACAGGGAAATAGAACGGTGGTCTCTAGCTGTGGAGGTTCTCCCGAAGCAGTATAGAAAATTTCATTTAGTAGTTTTATTTGGTGAATCCAATAGGTTAAGGTATACCCAATGTTGGAAGGGTGTTTTGTCACTATCATACAAGATGTCTAACGACATACAACCTCGTGTCATCATAAGACATGGTTGTGCACATCCACTTGTCGAGTATATTTACGAGCACTACCTATATAATCTTGGTGCTTGTTTGAAGTATAATTCTCAATTAGAGACAATGGAGATAATGATAAGTCAAGAGAAGACTCACCATTGGGAAGAATATGATAGTAATCTTCTCATTTTTCTTTGGAGTATATTGGGTCAACCAAGGATAATTCTGTGGCCATATGATATTTATCACAACCTAGAAGCATGGCCTCCCATGTACAAAGGTGTCCTTGAGCACTTCCCAAAGATTCTAATTTCTAAAACAGTTTTTGACTATACCTTTATGTAAGGTGTCACTGTGAGGTGATGTCCACGGTTGGGACATGAGTCACATTTGGTATATATTTGTATCCAAACTCACAGCATATGTGTTGTTATATTTTGCACGACAATTGTTGTAATAAAGTTGTAGTTATTTTCTGTACCATGTATTTGGCGACTCAGAATAGGTTGGATGGAATGGACCTATTTTGGGGTCGTTACAATATATCATATATATAGTAGTTAAAAGGTATTAATCAAAATCTAATTTCATAAAATCCGAATTTATATATATATATATATATATATATATATCTTAATTAAGTCTTACTTAATTAATATACATATATACAAATTATCCTTTTAATTTAAATTCGTAATTTAAATACTATTAATCATATTAATATATTTAAATCCTTAAAATTTAAATTAATTCCCTTTTAAATTACGTTCTATGTGTGTGACCCTATAGGTTATTATTACGTTGGCAATAATTTTAAAATCATATTATAAAGTTATAAACGGTGAGCGGCATCTAGTAATGCATCACTTCTACCCAAGTAATAATAAGATCGATAATTCGATGCAACTTTTTCGTGACCAATGTTTCAATGTAATTTAATCCTTTTAACCTTAATATCCAAGATTAAACTTGAGTCATGGAATGTGTCATACTCTTCATAATTTAATCTGAGTTTTTCTTGATCAATGAGTGGACTATATGAAACAAATCACAATTTGAGCAATGGCCATGCATTTCATAGTCCTACTCAATCAAGAGGCCTATGGATATCACCCCTAATATATAGGATGGTTAAATTCTATCTAGATCACTCATATTCCTCACACGATTCATGATGTACCCAATAATCACCTTTATAGTCCACCCTATTAAAGGTGACATTTGATGATATCAAAGTACATAAATTCTCGTGTAGTAATATAGTGATTTCAGGTCGAATGACCATTACATCATTGTCACTTTGCATAATGCTCCATATAGAATTCTCATGGTGGGTCTGTCCAGTACATCGTTCTCTAACATGTACCTATGCATTGACTTAATATCTCATATATTTATGACCAATGAGATTTGGTCATCAGTCAATCCACATACTAGTCTTAATGCATCATTGTTGTCCCATCAACAATGATACTCGACTAGGGACATTTAAGAACAATGATACTAATTATAAAGAACAATGATACTAATTATAATTATATAATCTCATGTTCAAGTCACATACTTGAAACTATATAATTTGTATCATTATTCTAAGGATTTTTATTATGTTAACATTTATATAACGCAGTAAATAAAACCATAATAAAATCATTCATTTATTCAATCAAACATAATATCAAAACGTTAAGCAATTATATCAAATAATTGGCCTCTAGGGCATAAACTCTAACATGCGGTACTTCGCATAGACAGGTTATTTCAACATAATAATAAAGAATGGAATAACAGAAGAATTTCACCATGTATGCGGTACTTCGCATAGACAGGTTATTCCAACATAATAATAAGAAATTGAATAACAACAGCTCTCTTCATGAATACGAAAGAAATAATACCCATTACTATAATAATAAAATCCCTTACTATAATAATAATATCCCTTACCTTAGAAAAAGACTGGATACTGAAGTAGAGAGGTAGCAGACTTCTCTTCTTCTTTCTCTCTATAATAATTGCTACATAGCTTACGTGAATTAGTGAAGAATAGTGAAGAAATGAGCTTCTATTTATAGGAAAATATAGTTTCGATAATTACACGTTTTGGGGCTCAGAATATTACAGTATAATACCTTCCTTTTTTCTTTTATTTTTAATTTAGTCCTGCAAGTATTATCAAACTTGCACCACCTCCCCTAATAGTAAATCATGTGAATCAATAGTAAATCATGTGAATAAATAGTTCTAGACATGTGAAATTATGAATTACAGTATAGTACCTCCATTTATACCTCTATTTTTAACTTAGTCATGCAAGTATTATCAATCTTGCACCAACTCCCTTAATATTAACAAGAATGTGAATCAATAGTACACACATGTGAACAAATAGTTATAATTATGTGAATTAATAATAATTAATTGCTTATTTATCTGATTAATTACCCGACTGGTCAGTATAACTTCCAGACATCAATTAATATCGAAATAAATGTATATTTCCACTAACACTAATAATTCCAACACAATGGAACTATCAACTTCATCTTTAATCAACACGAACTTATTCATCATTAATATTATAACTCACAATATTTAACAACCAGGTCGTTCCCAGGAAAGAGGGGGCTTTCCGATAAGGATTTCTCCTTATTGGCGCGCAATTAGATGACCAAACCTCTCCTTGACAGAATTTCTTGACATTATAAATATTGCAATTTAATAATATGAATAACTTTGTCGTCTCAATTATTGATTTAATAACATAAAATACAGATGATACTGTGACAATAATTGAATCAATAATATGAGAGATATGATGCAGCAATTACTGTAGCAATAATTGAGTGACTTTTTACGTAAGTATCAATAACCAATACCGTGTGCCAATATACAATCACGCGTATTACTGTACTTTTACTACCGGGTAGTTCAACAATTTTGACGGTAAAACTTTCACCGTTATTTTTATAAAAAGATAATTATGTCGTTTTTTAACTACGACAATACTTCCGTTGTGGGGTCCACCAATGATTGTGCCGTCGTACGAATATTCTATGTTAAAAACGAATATTCCCCGACCAATCAAATATTATATAACCACTTGCTTACTTTGCAGAATTTATAAATATTACCCACAACTATAACATTATATCACATCCACACAATAATATTCCAAAAATATATTTCGAGAAAATATTCTTTATTCATAAAAGTTGGGGTCTTACAGTGTTGCAGAAAGAAAGAATAGAACTTTAAAAGAAATGATGAATGCATTGTTATTAAGTTCTGGGCTACCTCAGAATTTGTGGGGGGAAGCAATTCTTTCAGCAAATTATATTCTCAACCGAATACCTCAAAAGAAGTCTAATGTTACACCCTATGAATTATGAAAAGGACGTAAGCTGTCTTATAAACACTTAAAAGTGTGGGGGTATTTAGCAAAAGTAATGGTTCCTCCACCTAAAAAGGTGAAAATATGACCAAAAATAATGGATTGTATATTCATAGGTTATGCTAATAATAGCAGTGCTTATAGATTTTTGGTTAATAAATCAAAAATAAAGGAAATACATGAAAATATGATTATTGAGTCAAAAGATGTTGAATTCTTTGAAACGATATTTCCTAATAAAAAGGAACAAGAGCCAAGTTCTAACGAACAAGAAACAAGTTCAAATAAAAGAACTTATAATGATGTTAATGACAGTAATCATGGTTTAGAAGATATTGATGAACCTAGACGTAGTAAACATGCTAGAACATCAAAATCTTTTGGTCCTGATTTTCTAACTTATTTGTTAGAAAATGAGTCTCAAACCTATAAAGAAGCAATATCGAGTCCTAAAGCTCCATATTGGAAAGAGGCTATAAATAGTGAAGTAGAATTCATTTTTCATAATCATACGTGGGAATTAGTAGATCTCCTACCAGGCTCTAAACCTCTTGAATATAAGTGGATATTCAAGAAGAAAATGAAAGCAGATGGATCTATAGACAAATATAAAGCAAGACTTGTAATCAAATGATACAGGCAAAAGGAGGGTTTAGATTATTTTGATACTTATTCTTCTGTGATAAGAATATCCTCAATTAGGATGTTAATAGCCATTGCAACTATATATAATTTAGAAATACATCAAATGGATGTAAAAACAGCTTTCTTGAATGGAGATTTAGAAGAAGAAATCTACATGGAACAACCAGAAGGATTTATTATTCCAGGACAAGAAAAGAAAGTTTGTCGGCTTGTAAAATCTCTTTATGGATTAAAACAAGCACCTAAACAATGACATGAAAAATTTGATAATGCAATGTTATCAAATGGTTTCAAAATAAATGAGTGTGACAAATGTGTGTATGTCAAGGACACTAAGAATGGGTATGTTATTATTTGTCTTTATGCAGATGATATGCTCATTATGGGTAGTAATAATGATATCATTAAAACTACTAAAAGAATGTTAAATAATATGTTTGACATGTAAGACATGGGTGTTACCGATGTAATATTAGGAATTAAGATTTCTAAAACATCGGATGGATTAGTGTTATCACAATCACATTATATTGAGAAAATACTCAGGAAATTTAATCAATATGATTGTAATCCTGTGGGAACACCGGCAGATATAAATCTACACTTGTCTAAAAATAAAGGAGAGAGCATATCACAACCTGAGTATGCACAAATAATTGGAAGCGTTATGTACTTAATGAATTGTACACGTCCTGACATAGCACAAGTTGTCAATAAGTTGAGAGTAGATTTACAAGCAATCCAGGACAAGATCACTGGAAAGCGATTATAAGAGTTTTAAGGTATTTAAAATACACACAAAATTTTGGATTGCACTACTCAAGATATCCAGCAGTACTTGAAGGATACTATGATGCGAATTGGATATCGGATACAAAAGACTCTAAATCCACAAGTGGTTTTGTGTTTACAATAGGTGGAGGAGAAGTATCATGAAAATCTTCTAAACAAACATGCATTGCTCGATCAACAATGAAAAATGAGTTTATTGCATTGGATAAGGCTGGAGAAGAAGCTAAATGGCTTCGTAACTTTTTAGAAGATATTTTTATGTGGCCTAAACTTGTGCCACCTATTTGTATTCATTGTGATAGTCAATCAGCAATTGGAAGGGCACATAGTCACATGTATAATGGTAAGTCTAGACATATTCGTTGTAGACACAATACCATAAAATAATTGCTCTCTAACGACATTATGTCTATTGAGTACATAAAATCGAAAGAAAATATAGCGGATCCATTGACTAAAGGTTTGACTAGAGAGCAAGTAAAAATAACTTCGAGGGGAATGGGTTTAAAGCCTATAAACAAGGATTGTCATGATGGAGATCCCAAGATCTAGGTTCAAAGGGACAACTAAATTGTGAATGATTCGACCAAATCACTATGAAGAAATTAATTTCTTCTGCTCATTCCTATGATACGAGATAGTGATACCTGCAGCGGTTACAGGATAAGCTATGCTTTTAATGATTCTTAAATCTGGATAAACATGTGGAGTATGACATGATACTCTTATTAAGAATCACCTATGTGAGTGTGAACCGGGCCAATTCTATGAGAAGGATAAGGCTATACTTCTGTAAAACACTCATAAATCCGCGATTGTTCGGGGCCAAAATGAATAAAATCATGAGAACCAAATAATGTATAGAAAGATTCTATGTGAATTACTATTGTCTCAATTTACACAAACGATTGGACAGTTCAAGACATCATGTTCACTGGACAACCAGCAGTAAACCCGATAGTTTTTTCACAAGGGAAGGTTCAAAGCCAAAAGCTACCTCTCTCGATACAGATGATTTCTAATTCTATGTCTCTCTCAGAGTCTGCATAACATTTGTATAAGGCTGTCAGTCAATATCATTCATGTGGGGGATTGTTGGAATTTGAGCCTAAATTAATATGGGTATCATTAATTATTTTTAATGATTTCATATATTAATGTGTTCTACTCCATGAGTAGATTAAATTAAGTATTTGAAAGATCAAATTCATGGAGTAATGAATGGGATATTAACTCCCAAAGATCATGATAAAAGATAATAAATACATGTGGGAAAAACAAAGTCCCACATAGGTTAGGAATTAAATATTTTATATATTTATATACAAGGAAAGTGCTCTTGGGTTTGGGCCCCAAGGGGTAGCCCACTTTTGTGGAAGGGAGAGGACCTAGCCAAGGCTAGGTTCGAACCCACATGCGCGCGCCGCCGCCGCCATCCGTCCCATCGGCCTGGCCTGGCTCGGGGCACGGGGGTCAGGTATATAATTTTTAGACAAAATTTATTTAAATTTTATTTATTTAATTCTATTATCAAAACTGTGTCGTTTTTAGAAGTTGTATTTATTAAATTATCAAAACTGTATCGTTTTGAGAAGCGATATTATCAAAACTGTGTCGTTTTGAGGAAGCGATATCTGTAAGGTTGAACGGGCGGCCCAAAACTATGTAGTTTTGTTTCTGCTAACGCTTAAACTACGTCGTTTTAATAAACCGAATAGATGTGCCTATTCTGTAAATGGTCAAAACTACGTCATTTTGACCAATAGATACAAATAATACCTCTTCAAGAGGCACCCCATGCCTTTTCAGGGGTGATGTGCCCCATCCGAAGGGTCACCAACCCTCCTATAAATAGATAGGAGGGGGCAACCTTCATTTCCATCCATTTCTCAAGCATTCTAGTCTAGTAAAGCTTTTTAGCATATAGTTTCTTCATCAGTTTCCTTAGTAAATATAAGAGAGAGTTAGAGCATTTCTTTTGGTTCGAAGTGTATACTTTTAGTAGTGCTACTAAAGTGTACGGTGTCATTGTTGTAGGAAACGATTTCCAAAAAAAAAAAATTTAATAATTTTTAATTTTAAAAATTATTATTATCCCAAGATCTTTCTCATAATTTAGCATAATCAAATAATTAAATAGATTATATTACATACCTCGTGTTTGGTTGTAGTACAATGGAGAATTTTGGTATTCTGGTGAAGACTTTTTCTTCCTCCTGATCTTCCTCCCTATGACCCTTATTTTGATATTACGTACTTTTTCTGAGTGTGGGCTCAAAGTACTGCAAACTGATATAATATATAGAGTCCTCAACTCCCTGATATTTATCAGGATAATCTGAAAACTTTTCTGATATATTTTATCCTGCTATTTTGTTATATCTTAATAAGGGCTAGAGTGGGGATCAAGTATGATTCTACAATTCTAGCTCCAATAAAATACTAATTTTTGATTAACTCTTTAATCAATTAGAATTATATTAATTATAACTAATTCCACTAAATAGTTATAATTGCACTCTAGAATTAATAGAATTAAAATTAATTAATTAAATCCTTCCACTATTAGTATCTTGCAAAAATACTCCTCTACAATAATATCCATAAACGCGTGTAGGAATAAAACTGTTAACCCACTACGTTTACTTCTTATATCCTTGACTACATAATTTATAAACTTTTGATCACACATTAATTTAATAAATTAAACTAATACTTTAGTAATTTGAATTACTAAAATACTTGGCCAAGATTCTGGTGATCAACCAATAAATTATATCAAGGGGATATTATAATTTAATTATAGAATTCCATCTTGACAAATACATGTTCCTAATTTCATAACATATATCACCCAACATATTGAGGTATTGATTGTATTTAAAATCTCACTCTTAAATATATTAAAGTGACATACATTATAAAATTAAGTTCATTATTCTCTCAGGATTAAGAGTAATTGCACATTAATAGTAATTGAAAAAATTATTTATAACAACAGTATTTAACAAATAATTTTTCGCAACGATCCAGTTCTATGTATTTCATTAATACACCAATACACTAGATTAAAGTCTCCACTTTACATGACTAAGACAAACCATCCAATCAAGTGTATTACAATCTACTAGAATGGTTTGTCTATTTCCATCTAAGATTAAGAACAATATATTTCTTTAATTATACATAACATATAATTTATGTCTTCTGTATATGGCACTACTTCATATACATAAATTATAAAATATATAATTATGGACAAAAATTATGACACATTTAATTATGCAAAATGAAATTAAATATTATTATTAAAATAATAAAATAAATATCAACATTGGGTTTTTCTGGGCTTAAAATCTTACAATCTCCCACTAGCCCTAAGCCCAATCTACCATATGTCTAATACCCATTCCCTCAAGATGAGAATAAAAAACTTTAGAAGACAAGGTCTTCGTAAAAGGATCAGCCAAATTTTGTGCAGAAACTATCTTTGAAACTATCACATCTCCTCGTTGAACTATATCTCGGATGAGGTGATATTTTCTTTCAATGTGTTTGCCTTTCTTGTGGTTTCTAGGCTCCTTTGATTGTCCAATCGTCCCATTATTGTCACAAAACAGGACAATAGGAGATGATACTGAAGGTATCATTCCTATTTATAACAAGAACTTTTTGAGCCATACAGCCTCTTTTGCAGCTTCGGAAGAAGCAACATATTCAGCTTCCATGGTGGAATCAGCTATGCAAGACTGTTTAACACTCCTCCAACTGACAGCTCCACCTCCAAGAGTAAACACATAACCAGATGTTGACTTTCTAGAATCTCTATCCGACTGAAAATCTGAATCTGTATATCCTTTCGGAACAAGATCATCACTAGAATAAACAAGCATATAATCTCTTGTTCTCCGTAGATACTTAAGTATATGCTTTACTGCTATCCAATGTTCAAGTCCAGGGTTAGACTGATATTTGCTGATCAGGCCTACTGCAAAACAAATATCTTGTCTAGTACACAACATTGCATACATAAGACTTCCCACCGCCGAAGCATAAGGGATTGTCTTCATACGCTCTTGTTCTTGAGGTGTCTTAGGACACTGCTCCTTAGTAAGAGGAATTCCATGTCTGATAGGAAGTAGTCCTTTCTTGGAATTCTGCATGTTGAACCTAGCCAAAATTATATCTATGTATGCAGCTTGGGATAGGCCTAACATTCTATTCTTGCGATCACGCCAAAGCTTGATCCCTAGAATGTAATTAGCCTCTCCTAGGTCCTTCATCTCAAAATTACTAGACAACCAAATTTTAACACTAGATAATACTCCCACATCATTACCAATAAGCAATATATCATCCACATAAAGAACTAAGAATACCACCACCCCATCTTTATTATTCTTGTACACACAAGATTCTTCTGGATTTTGTTCAAAATCATAAGATTTGATTGCTTGATCAAACCTTATATTCCAAGACCTTGATGCTTGCTTAAGTCCATAAATGGACTTTTGCAACTTGCATACCATATTTTCTTGGCCTTTAACTATGAAACCATCAGGCTGCTTTATATAGATTTCTTCATCAAGATATCCATTAAGAAAAGCAGTCTTGACATCCATTTGCCATATCTCGTAATCGAGATGAGCTGCAATGGATAAGAGTATTCTGATAGATTTAAGCATAGCTACTGGTGAAAAGGTTTCCTCATAATCAATACCTTCTTTTTGAGTAAAACCTTTTGCTACCAATCGTGCTTTAAAGGTTTCCACCTTTCCATCTACCCCTCTTTTTCTTTTATAGACCCACTTTCACCCTATAGGTTTGACCCCATTAGGTGCTTCTACAAGTTCCCATACTTTATTTGAGTACATGGAATCCATTTCTTGTTTCATAGCTATGTGCCAGTTGGATGCATCTACATCATTAATAGCTTCATTGAAATTAGAGGGATCCGACTCTACTTTTTCTGGAATAACATCATAAGTTTCTCCAAGAAGTGAAAGTCTATCAGGAGGCCTGATACTCCTCCCACTACGACGAAGCTCCGGTGTATTAGAAGAATTAGGTTCATTAATTTGTGAAAATTCATCCAAGTCTTGTGGTGGATTAATTGATTGAGTAATTGATGTACTTGACATTTCTTTTAAGACAATTTTACTACTCGACTTGTGATCCATTATGTAGTCATTTTCCAGAAAAACTGCATTTGCGCTAACAAATACTTTCTGATCTAAAGGACTATAAAATAGACCACCTCTAGTTCCTTTTGGATATCCTACAAATAAACATACTTCTGTTCTTGTACCTAATTTATCTAAATTTGTCTTTCCTTTTCGTACATGTGCAGGTGTGCCCCATATATGAATATGGTGCAATACTGGCTTTCGCCCACTCCACAATTCTCTAGGAGTTAAAGGAACAGATTTTGATGGTACAAGATTCAATAAGTACATTGCCGTTTCTAGTGCATAACCCCAAAAGGAAATAGGAAGAGTAGAAAAACTCATCATAGACCTTACCATATCCAAAAGAGTCCTGTTTCTTCTTTCTGCCACACCATTTTGCTGGGGTGTACCCGGTGTAGTCAATTCAGATATAATTCCTATATTAGATAAGTAATCTTTGAATTCCCCAAGAAGGTATTCACCTCCTTGATCCGATCGAAGGGCCTTTATGTGTTTACCTGATTGCCTTTCTACTTCTGCCTGAAATTCTTTGAATTTTTCAAAAGCTTCAGACTTTCGATGCATGAGGTACACATAACCAAATCTTAAGTAATCATCAGTAAAGGTGATGAAATACTCAAACCCTCCTCGTGCTCGGATATTCATAGGACCACATACATCTGTATGAATTAATTCTAACTTATCACTAGCTCTATATTTCTTTGCCTTGAAAGGTCCTTTGGTCATTTTTCCCTCTATACAGGATTCGCAAACTGGAAGATTTTCAACTTCTAAGGAACTTAGTGGAACATCTTTAACCAGTCTTTGGATCCTATTTAGATTAATATGACCCAATCGTAGATGCCAGAGATAAGTTTGATTAACTGAAGAAACTTTTCTTTTTAATGGTATATGTTGACTACATTCAGTTTGTATTAATGAATAATAATTTGGAGTAAGAATATATAAATTATCTACCAATGAGCCAGAACAAATGAAATTTCCATTCTTGCGAATAACAATCTTAGAATCAAAATTAACTGAATATCCATGATTAAACAAGCAAGAAACTGAAATTAAATTTCTACGAATGTCTGGAACATAAAGACAATCTACTAATTCTAAAGTCCTATCATTATTAAAATTGAGATGCACAACTCCCACTGCAATAGCTGCTACTTTTGCGCTAGAACCAATGTGTAGATAAATCTCGCCTTCTTTCAACTTTCTGGTTTCCTGAAACCCCTGCAAAGAATTGCAGACATGATTAGTAGTTCCCGAATCTACACACCAGGTTTCAGTAGAACGGCCCACAAAACATGTTTCATGAACGAAAGATTGATATTTACCTATCTTGCCAAACTGATCAATGAGACAATCAATCATACCTTGATTTTTGATCTTGGCTAGGTAAGTAGAACAATTCCTTTTCCAGTGACCTTTCTCCCCACAGTGAAAACATTTCCCTTTAGGTTTTGCTTTTTCCTTTTTCTTCCCAACCCCTCCAGATGGAGGAATGTTTCCATTTGCAGCTTTCTTACTTTTATTCTTTTTCCAGTTCTTGCCCTTAGGCTTTCCCTTAAAAGTACCAGTTTCTGCAATATGAATGTTTCCTCTTACACGAAGAATACCCTCTGCTACTTGAAGTTCCTTCATCAGTTCAGGTAAGGTTAAAGACATTTTGTTCATAGTGTAATTAAGTTTGAACTGATTGAAGGAATTAGGTAAGGTCTCCAACAACATGTCAACCTGGGTTTCCCCATCAACTGTTGCTCCCAGGATTTCCAGTTCGTTTAAGTAAGAAATAATTTTTAAACAATGATCTCAAACTGAAGATCCCTCGGACATCTTGGAATTCATAAGTGTTTTCATCACAGTCTGTCGTGCAGCACGACTCTGGTCAGCAAACATTTCATGAAGGCTATCCAAGATTTCCTTAGCAGTGGTAGTAGACTGATATTGGTGTTGCAATATATTTGACAAAGATGCCAATATATAACAACGAGCCATATCATCTGCCTTTTGCCACCTCTTATGGCTATTCTTTTGTGCAACAGTAGGATTTTCTGGAAGAACTGGGCAAGGTTCAGTCATCACAAACTTGTAGTCCTCAGCAGTCAACACAATGTCAAGGTTTCTTTTCCAGTCCACATAATTTTGTCCAGTTAACTTATTTTCTTTAAGGATAACAGCAAGGGGATTAAATGACGACATGGTAATCTGTAAAATTATACAATATGCATAAATTAAATGGTCATTCCATAAAAAATAAACTTTTGCATATAATATGAAAGCGTAATCCTCAAACACAAACATAAAATAAACATGGCAACTTAATTTCAAATAATTCTCTTTTCGATAGGAAAAATAAGAATAATTTAAAATTACAATCATTTTTATATCTTGACATCTCATGAAATAAAAATAATTCACCTTTTAATTCAACCCAAAACAATAATAATAAGTATCACTCCGATGGGGAGAATTATTATTTATGTTTTGTCAAGTGTATACCATCCATTTAAATTTTCTCTAAAATTTTAATACAAATACTTCGATGGGAAATAATTTATAATACAATTTTAAATAAATTTATCACAAGGAAATCCATATCTAATATATCTAGATTCATGCATCTTCCGAAGGGAACTCACAAGATTTGAGAGTAGATACATGTATCAATATAATGAACTAATGATGGAGGCCGTAAGAAATATATTCTTTCTCCCACTTGATTTTTTTTTTTTTTTAAAAAAATGAGGATTTTTTTTATTTAAAAAAATAATAATAATAATATCTCATATTAATACATATAACATGTAAACTAAGATCCATGATATTCATATATAACAATTACAAAATTATGAAATTTTAACAATTAAACATTATAATTGTTAACTACAATAAATATAAATGAATCTGCTTATTTAAATAAAATGTAAGTTGGTACAGTTGTTAACTATGGCAGCAGATCCCAAGTTCAAATCCTTGCAACTGCTTGGATCTTTTTATATATTTCTAAACAGTTTTTCAAAAATAATTACAGAGTTGCTTAGAAAGATTTGAACTCCTGACCTCTCTCATAAACAAATACTTATATTCCATCAAATTCCGCTGGGCCAATTAACAAACCATACTGGAATTAGTCAAACATTAATATTTATTATTACTGACCGACAAAACAATAGCACAAGCAGATATCAGTATATATCAATTTGCAGTAATTGTCACAACCGCATAATGCATGAGGAGAGCAGATTTCAACTTACAAAATTATTATTATTTTATTATTAACAACCCACATATATACGAATATCCATATATATCCGAAGAGTAATATTTAAAAAAAAAATATATCCATACATGCATCTCATCGAATATAATTCTAAATAAATAACATAAACATGATTTATGAAAATTATGAGTTAGCTCTGATACCAATTGTAGGAAACGATTTCCAAAAAAAAAATTTAATAATTTTTAATTTTAAAAATTATTATTATCCCAAGATCTTTCTCATAATTTAGCATAATCAAATAATTAAATAGATTATATTACATACCTCGTGTTTGGTTGTAGTACAATGGAGAATTTTGGTATTCTGATGAAGACTTTTTCTTCCTCCTGATCTTCCTCCCTATGACCCTTATTTTGATATTACGTACTTTTTCTGAGTGTGGGCTCAAAATACTGCAAACTGATATAATATATAGAGTCCTCAACTCCCTGATATTTATCAGGATAATCTGAAAATTTTTCTGATATATTTTATCCTGCTATTTTGTTATATCTTAATAAGGGCTAGAGTGGGGATCAAGTATGATTCTACAATTCTAGCTCCAATAAAATACTAATTTTTGATTAACTCTTTAATCAATTAGAATTATATTAATTATAACTAATTCCACTAAATAGTTATAATTGCACTCTAGAATTAATAGAATTAAAATTAATTAATTAAATCTTTCCACTATTAGTATCTTGCAAAAATACTCCTCTACAATAATATCCATAAACGCGTGTAGGAATAAAACTGTTAACCCACTACGTTTACTTCTTATATCCTTGACTACATAATTTATAAACTTTTGATCACACATTAATTTAATAAATTAAACTAATACTTTAGTAATTTGAATTACTAAAATACTTGGCCAAGATTCTGGTGATCAACCAATAAATTATATCAAGGGGATATTATAATTTAATTGTAGAATTCCATCTTGACAAATACATGTTTCTAATTTCATAACATATATCACCCAACATATTGAGGTATTGATTGTATTTAAAATCTCACTCTTAAATATATTAAAGTGACATACATTATAAAATTAAGTTCATTATTCTCTCAGGATTAAGAGTAATTGCACATTAATAGTAATTGAAAAAATTATTTATAACAACAGTATTTAACAAATAATTTTTCGCAACGATCCAGTTCTATGTATTTCATTAATACACCAATACACTAGATTAAAGTCTCCACTTTACATGACTAAGACAAATCATCCAATCAAGTGTATTACAATCTACTAGAATGGTTTGTCCATTTCCATCTAAGATTGAGAACAATATATTTCTTTAATTATACATAACATATAATTTATGTCTTCTGTATATGGCACTACTTCATATACATAAATTATAAAATATATAATTATGGACAAAAATTATGACACATTTAATTATGCAAAATGAAATTAAATATTATTATTAAAATAATAAAATAAATATCAACATTGGGTTTTTTTGGGCTTAAAACCTTACAATTGTATCCTGAGAGACAAGTGCTATCAACTCTAAACACCATGCGGAGGGCATAATTGTCTTAAGGACATAGTACCAAGTACTAGCCTTGACAAATATTTTTCTTCAGTTCTGCTTAATTAAGATAAGTCAATATATATATATATATATATATATATATATATATATATATATATATATATATATATATATATATAAAATTTCCTTTTAAGTTTATAACATCAACTATATTAGAAAAATTATTAAGTTAAAAACGTTAGTTACATAATTAAAAAATAAATATCATAGCTAGTGAGTTCCTAGTAATATGAACTCATTCCATAAATTCTGGCAGGGGAAAAAAGTGAACCTGAAGAATGTTTCATGGGCTATTGCAAGCTTGACTTTAAAGCAAACTTCAGGTGCCCTATTTTTTTCTGAATGTTGCTACCTATACATTACCATGACTAGCAGATACCATTTGTTGCAGTACACTTATGTGTTCTTATATTAGAAAATGTACCACATAAGGAGAGAAGATATATATATCCTGAACCAAACAAAAATCAAAATATACTGTGACTTCAGTCATTTACTATCTTTGGAGTATGGACAACCATAATAAATAAGTTTGCCTTGGTCTGTTGGAGTTTAACTATGCCATATTGCCATTCAATACTAGAATCTGGCAAGGAAGAAACGGTGAAATATTTGGAACTCAACATAACCATGGTCCAAGGTGCTAAAGGATATTGGTTTTCTACACATCTTTCTATCAAAATCTCTTTTATGGTAAAAGTATCTGTTATTCATTATACAAATCTGATTATCTAAATTTGAATTTTTGGTGTCATTTTTTGGGGTTATTTATACCCTTAATTTCCCAAGTAGCTATATTGATCAATTAACAGCAGAACATCCTGTTGGTTGTGATTGTAGTTACTGTATAATCATATATTTGTGTGCATGAATACTGTATACTTTCTGAAGCTGAAAAAAATGTAAGCATTAGGTTGTCAAGTTTGTCTTTTTTACTTGTCAGAATATAAGAAATAAAATTTCCTTTTCCTTTGGCATGTTTTTATTGAGAATCTTACAAATGCTTTGGAATCTAAACTGCTATATAAAAAATGATTTTCTTTGTTGTTTTTGTCTACTTTTTAATTCTTTTTTATGCATTGATATTTTGTAAGCATGTTCATGGAAAGAGAGTTCGTGTGGTCACTAACACGAAAATTGCACCACTCTATCTCGATAAAGTCGTTAGGTGCACCTAAAATCCACAAAAGAGGCAGTAGTGATTTCATAGATAAAATAGACCCATGGAAACAATGGGAAGCTAGACAAACAACATCACAAGGAGTCATCATAAATTTCAAGTGAAACATGCAAGTCAACTTCAAAGTTCAAACAATTCAAATAAAGAAATGGGCTAAAAAATTATGAATTAATGTTATATAACCTGAAGAAATAGAAAACTATGGGCAAACAAAAAAATGAAATAATACTATATATGCTGAAGAATTTGGATGAGATTCACGACAATAAATTTCCCGGATCAAAATAGTTCATTCAGAACTTGATGTAAAACTAAGTGTTGGGGCACGATATTTCTTTCATTGGGCCAGACCGATTGGGCCCATCCATTTAATTAGCCTAGTGGACCTTTACTATTAAGTCTTCTAGCCATTGGGCTTAACCTTTACCCTGTCTTTGTTGCCTCTCCTTAAACATTGGGTTGGATCAAGCGGCCGGTCCATAAAATCTTTCAGTATCTAAGACTTTGACTGGTAATGATGAAAAAAGAGAGCAGTTGACTAAAAGTCTGCAGATCATTAATGTGGATGAGATTTTATCCGGCCAGCGACAGAAACAGTAGAAAAAAGGTGACAACCTGCATGCACACGGCTGAGACCATAGAGAAGTAGGGGGCTGTGTCAGATCGTGGTTGGTGGCACAGAAAACCGAGTATGAGAGTATAACCTAGCAAGGGAGTCTCCTAACGGGAGGTACGCATACACTTTCCATCTAGCTCAACACACTAGACATTTTACATCCTCCATTGTTAAACCTTGAACGCCTGTATTGACTCTCACGCCGGAGCTATCCCCCGACGGTCCAGCCGTCAAGCTTTTGGTGTTGATCGTGTTTACTGTGCAGGATTAGGACGTCTTACGTGATTGGGACGTCATCAAAGATCTTGGCGTTAACATTGGCGCTAGAAGGAGGGCTGAGTTCTAGTGTTCCAGAGCTTTCAATCAAAAATATTCATTTGTTCCACGCTCTCAAGGATGGGGAAGAGCAGAGCAGACACGCCTGAAGGACAACCGATGACTGTTGGTGATTCACCACCACGAGTTTCTGTTAGAGATCGTTTGGGGCCCACACTAAGTGCTCATGCTAGCACGGCCTCTAAGCGATCACATGGAGATTCTAGTTCAAGGGCCGTGGGCAAAGCTAAGAGAAAGTTAATCTTCACGACGGATAAAGAGTCCGGTCGCGGCCGGAAACAGCTAGACCACGACGAGAAGACCTCCCGATTGGCTAAGATGGCGGAAGAGGCAGATAGGGCCATGGAGTCACTCATGAAGCAGAGGCAGGATATAGCCGAGCAGATGTCCCGGATGGAAGAGTTGAGGGATGAAGCATCCAGTTACGTTCAGTTCGAAAGGCGTGTGCATCGCAGCGGGAAGGAACCGGTTCATTCAGAACATGGGATTCAAAGCCAGCATCGGGAGAGAAAAAGATCGAGGAGCCCCGCTCCTCGAAGATCGAAGGAAGCGCTCCGTCGTGACGTCCCTATGGGGCAGATCCGAAGTGGTAGGAAAGGTCGGTCCAGAGAACGAACTCCAGAGAGCATGAAAAGGGCACTCATTGTCGCGCACTCTCACCATAGTCGTCGGACCCAGGGGCAAAGCAGATCTCGGGGCCTTACGCCCGAAAGTCGGGTACTTCGCTCAGAGGACCGCCGTCGTGAGAGTCCTTCGAAGATTGGGGGTATTATGGTTAACGACCGATCTACTCAAAAAAGGAGAGAGCCGTCGGAGAAGGAGGTGTCGTCACAGCCGGAAGGAGTAGAATGCCTCGTAAAAGAGCTGAAGGCTCTTCAGAAGCAGTTATCCGAGGTCCAGCAAGTAAAGGATACTCCGGGAAAGAAAGCATCCCCATTTTCCTCGGATATTCTTAGGGAGAAGGCGGACACCTCTAAGAAATTGCCTCACATGGAAAGTTACGATGGTTCGGGAGATCCTTACGACCATAGCCAAGCATTCGACCGGTTAATGGACTACTATGATTTCACTGACGCTGCTAAATGTCACATGTTCGTTACGACATTGAGAAAGGATGCGAGGCAGTGGATGGGGACTTTACCAGCAGATTCAATTTCGTCATGGTCCGAACTCTACGACAAGTTCCACGCTCGTTTTGGGAGTAACCGAAGGAGAGGGAAGCCCACGGGCTCCCTGGCACAGGTCAGGCAGTACACCAACGAATCTTTGGGTCAGTATGTGAAACGGTTCCGAGAGGCCGTTGGTTAGGTATCTGATTTGAACGATCTCCAAGCTGTGGGATTGTTTCAGAACGGTTTGGACTTAGTGAAGTCGGAGAAGCTGGTGAAGAAGCTGATGTTCAATCATCCGAAGAGCCTGGCAGAGGCATTCGATAAGGCAGAAGGTTATATCGTTGTGGAGGAGGCCATGAGTAGCTTGAGACGTTCCTCTTCGGAGCAGTTGAAGGAGGCAGATGTCCCTAAAACCCAGCTTGATCAGAAGAAGACGGGGGGGGGGGGTATAATGATAGATCGGAAAGCCGTTCCAAGAAGTTCAACAACTCATGGCGACAAGGAGATACTCGTCCGCCTTCTTCCGCCCCGAAGGTGAATAAGGTTTATACCAAACTGAACACAGACAGGTCGGTGATTCTAGACCAAATTCGGAACCAGCCGTTCTTTGAGCCACCGAGGGACAACTATAGGACAGGGCAGGGCAACTCTCGAAAATATTATAACTATCATCAAGCTGCAGGCCATGGCACCAACGAATGTTGTAATCTGAAGGATTTCGTGGAAAGAAAGATCCAGAGCGGTCTGTTAGCCCAATATGTGGCCGAAAAGAACTAACAAGGTGCCGACCGCACCGTTCAGACAGTTCAGACGGATCCTCCTGTACAGCCCGCCCCGAACCCGCCACCAAGGCATGTCATTGACGTAATAACAGGGAGAACGTCGGGGAAATTGGTAGGAAGAAAGAGAAGGGGGTATCTAGATTCGGTTATGTCCATATCAGGTGCCTCTCCAAAGATAGATAGACCCTTTCCCGGAACTGTTATATCCTTTACGGATGCAGACTATCCTTTGGAGCCCATTGATCCACATGAAGGGGCGTTAGTGATCACCGCGCAAGTAGGCTCGGTAGACATGAAACGTATGATGATAGATAACGGGTCTTCAGTGGATATTCTGTACGCCCACACATATCAAAGAATGCATCTTGAAGGGCGAAAAATGGAAGTTGGGCAGGAGGCTCCTCTGTATGGCTTCAGCAACGATCCGGTCAAAGTTGCTGGCACTATCGAGCTCCCGGTGGTCTTCGGCACAGCCCCGCAACAGACAGAAATAATGTGTAAATTCTATGTTGTGCATGTAGATTCGGCTTACAACGCCATACTGGGAAGACCTACGCTGACGGCTCTCCAAGCCGTGACTTCTATCCCCCATTTCAAAATTAAGTTCCCTACAGCGCACGGGGTCGGAGAGATGGCTGGAGATTTGGATCTAGCCCGACGCTGTTATCGGAATGCGTGCATCTCTTCTGGAGTAGGGGTCAGCAAGCAGAAACAAACCATGGCAATCGAGATTGAGCCCTTCACGGAAGGCAGTTCCGAGCCATTGGTAACACCTGCAGGGGAGACGGAGGAGGTTGAGTTGATCCTTGGGAAAGCAGACAAGACGGTGAAAATCGGTTTGGGTCTACCAGAACCTCTTCGGACAAATCTTACGGAACTCCTTCGCTGCTATGCGGACATTTTTGCATGGGAACCAAAGGACATGCCTGGGATTAGCAGAAAGGTCGCTGAGCACCGATTGGAGGTAGATCCCTCGAAGAAGCCTGTTCGGCAAAAGAGACGGATCTTCGCACCCGAGCGACATAAGATAATTGACGAAGAGATCGCCAAGCTGTTGGCCGCTGATTTTATTTTTGAAATCGACTACCCACAGTGGATGGCCAATGTAGTATTGGTGCAGAAGCAGAACCAGAAATGGCGAGTTTGCATTGATTACACCGACCTAAATAAAGCTTGTCCGAAGGACTTTTATCCTTTACCCCATATTGATCAACTTATTGATGCGACTTCAGGGTATGCCCTACTAAGCTTTATGGATGTTTTTTCAGGTTATCATCAAATATCTATGTGCAGGGAAGATATCCCGAAGACAGCATTCATTACACACCGTTCGGTATACGCCTATAAGAAGATGACCTTTGGCCTTATAAATGCTGGAGCAACCTACCAAAGAATGATGAATTTTATCTTCCACAAGCAGCTGGGAAAGAATATGGAGGTTTATGTGGACGACATGATCGTTAAAAGCATGCAGGTTCAGAAACATTTGGATGATCTGGAGGAATGTTTTCAGACTGTCCGGCATCACAAATTGAGGCTTAATCCCGCAAAATGTACCTTCGGCCTCGGTGCGGGGAAGTTCTTGGGGTATCTGGTCAGTCAGAGGGGCATCGAAGCTAATCCAGAGAAAATTCAGGCCGTCCTTGACATGAAGACTCCTCAATAGTTTAAAGACGTCCAACGTCTGACCGGTAGGATTGCAGCTCTGAGGAGGTTCATGTCCAGATCCGCAGAAAGGTGTCTACCATTCTTCGACACACTGAAGGGGCCGAAGAATGCGAAGACTTTCCAATGGACTTCGCCCTGTGAAGAAGCCTTCCAAGGCATAAAGACCTATCTGTCCTCTGCTCCCCTATTGGTAAAACCTACCCCGAAAGAGACCTTGTATCTCTATCTTGCAGCGAGTTCCTTAGCCGTTGGAGCGGTGCTGATTCGGGATATCAGTGGAAAGCAGCACCCAGTCTATTACGTCAGTCACGTCCTACGAGACGCCAAAACCAGGTATCCAATATTGAAAAAATTGCCTTTGCTTTAGTAATTGCTAGCCGAAAGCTTCGGCAATACTTTCAGGGTAGGCTTTTGATCGTCTACACAGATCAACCGCTGAAGAAGGTAATGGGTAGGCCGGAGGTTTCGGGGAGGTTAGCAGCATGGACCATGGAATTGTCCCAGTTTTTCCTTGAGTATCATCCCCGAACCGCTATCAAGGGACAAGCTTTGGCCGATTTTGTGGTAGAGTGTTCCTTCACCGAAGCAGATGCCGAGTTACAGGAAGCTGAGACATCTGATCGAACTGTTACACTTCTTCAACACGGTCAGAATGCATGGACACTGTATGTGGATGGGTCTTCCACGGTAAATGTCAGTGGAGCAGGAATTATTCTGACCAGTCCGGAGGGGTTCAAGGTACAACAAGCCATCAGATTCGGGTTTAAGGCGACTAACAACGAGGCCGAGTATGAAGCCGTTCTAGATGGGGTTCGGCTGGCGAAGAGCCTAGAAGTCCAGAAGTTGATCATTTATAGTGACTCTCAGCTGGTCGTCAAGCAATTATCTGGAGAATATGAAGTCCGTGGGACGAGGATGATCAGGTATTTGGCAGAGTTGAAAGACAGACTCCGATACTTTGCTTTTCACGAATTTCAAGGCATAGAGCGTAACGATAATTCCATTGCCGATGCCTTATCAAAGTTAGCCACTACAGATGCTATCGTTTTCAATGGGTCAGTCTATCTGGAGGTCTTACAGCAGCCGAGTGTTCAACATGACTCGGTGATGTGTATCGAGCGATCTGACTGCTGGATGACTCCCTACATCAATTATTTGGCAGATGGCGTCCTTCCTTCGGACCAGATGTTAGCAAAAAAGGTTAAATACAAAAATGCCAACTTCGTTCTTATTGACGGGGATCTTTATCGGAGGGCATTTTCGTCACCATTATTGAAATGTCTGGTCCCGTCCGAAGCAGAGTACGCCCTTCGGAAAGTTCATGAGGGCATCTGCGGTGACCACATGGCGGCTAAGTCGCTGGCATACAAAGTTCTTCGGCAGGGGTACTACTGGCCAACGATCTTCAAGGAAGCTACGGAATACGTGAAAAAATGTGATAAATGTCAGCTCAACAGCCCGATCCCACATTAGCCACCGGAAGAGCTATACTCGATTCTATCTCCTATACCCTTCGCTGTCTGGGGGGTTGATATATTGGGTCCGTTACCGAAGGCCAAAGGGCAGGTCAGCTTCGTCATCGTCGCCATTGATTATATGACCAAATGGGTCGAGGCGAAACCACTTCGGTTGATAACGGAACAGGAGTGTCTGAAATTTATGAAAGAATCCGTGGTGTTTCGCTTCGGGATCCCTCAAGTGGTGATATCAGACAACGGACGCCAGTTTGTGGGATCTAAATTTGAAGGATTTTTGAGGGAACTAGGAGTCCAGCACAGGAAGACTTCGGTAGCTCATCCTCAGTCTAACGGACAAGTCGAAGTGACCAACAGGACGCTGCTGAATGGAATCAAGCGCAGATTGGACGAAGCTAAAGGAAGATGGCCAGAGGAGCTGCTCAGCGTGTTGTGGGCCTACAGGACTACGCCGAGGACAACAACAGGAGACTCGCCTTTCAGACTGGCCTACGGCACTGATGCCTTAGTCCCAGTTGAGATTGGATCTCCAAGTCTTCGAGTTAGTCAGTTCAGAGAGATCTACAATGACGAGGGACTAAAGGCCAACTTGGACCTGTTAGAGGAAGTCAGAGAAGTGGCTATGATCAAGTTAGCAGCCTACCAGAGAAGAGTCGCCAAGCACTACAACAAAGGGGTAAAGCTCCGAAGATTTGAGGTGGGAGACCTCGTTCTCAGAGAGGCCGAAGCGTCTACACCGCAGAACACTGGAAAGTTGATGCCGAACTGGGAAGGACCGTATGAAGTGGCCGAAGTACCAAAGCCTGGGACGTATCGACTGAAGGCTTTGGATGGATCCGAAATTCAGAACACATGGCACGCAGGCAGGCTCCGAAAGTACTTTCAATACAAACCAAGTCAGTCCACTGGGAGTCTGTACATAACCGTTCATCATCAATAAAAAGTCACTTTTTTCATAACTGATCTTCGCATTTGTCCCAATGTCACCGAAGTAAGGAGGTATGGTAGGACTCGCTGGCCATTCGATGGCAGCCAATTTATTTGATACCCCGCGTGGTAGTCAAATCCTGGATCCTATATTGTTTTTTACCAAGGGTGGTAAAATCAATGGTCACCGAAGCAAGGAGGTATGGTAGGACTCGCTGGCCATTCGATGACAGCCAATTTATTTGATACCCCGCGTGGTAGTCAAATCCTGGATCCTATATTATTTTTTTACCAAGGGTGGTAAAATCAATGGTCACCGAAGTAAGGAGGTATGGTAGGACTCGCTGGCCATTCGATGGCAGCCAATTTATTTGATACCCCGCGTGGTAGTCAAATCCTGGATCCTATATTATTTTTTACCAAGGGTGGTAAATTCAATGGTCACCGGTGTAAGGAGGCTCGAGCGGACTCGCTGGCCGTTCGATGATAGCCTCATCGGCAGGTGATCCTAAGGACCTTGTCAGGCCCTTCGGGTTAGGCAAGTATCGTCATTCAGACTTCGTCCGATCCCTCACGGCACCTACCTCACACTTCGGTAACGAATAAGTATTCCTTTACTTTGTTATTATTGCCTAAATCTTTCTAAGTGTTGAGTTCGGAATGCCACGTCATTTAGCTTCATCTTGTCTGTTATATGACTTGCTTAGTTGTTAATTAACAGTTTAAAGTTAAGTCCACGGAGGAGCTTGTACATTTTTCAAATTAAATCCATATTGAAGTGTTGGTAAACAGTGAAAAAACCGAAGTCATAAAGGATAATGCTGATATTTTATTTACATAATGATGTTTACAAAGCGATAGAAGCTTTACAAAAATCCTACAGCTAAGGGAAGGAGAACCTTCTTCAGAGATCGGCTTCGTCTTCCGAAGAGTCCAAGATGGTCGGTTCAACCTTGGCAGCGACAAGTCTTGCCTTGTCTTTGCTTCGGCATTCGTCGTATCCATCCGAGAACATCTGGATGATCTCCTCGTTCAACTCAGCAGATTTCCGGTATTCTTGTTGAATTTCCTTCCGAAGATCTCCGGTTAGAGGAGGACCCAAATCTTTAAGAGCCCGAAGTTCACGGAGCTCCTCTTCAAGTTTCGCCCGCTCTTTCAGATGTCTCAGATCCCTGGCCTCGAGGTCGTATACTTGAACAACCAAGCTCTTATTGGTCTTCACCATCGTCTCATTCTTCCCAACAAGGACCTCGTTCCGGCGAACCAGATCAATGTTCGTAGTAATGGTCAGTTGGTGGGTGGCCTCGGCTGTCTCCAACTTCTCTTTTAAATTATTCACGTCTTTCTGGAGGCCTTCATTATTAAGGAGAGTAGCACCGTGGGCCCTTCTCTCCCTTTCTAGAGCCGAAGCCAGACTGGCCTTCTCCCGCCTAGCCGCGTCTTCTTCGGCTTCGGACTCTCTGTACCGGGGAAGAAGTCTCCCGAAGACAGCATTTGCCTGCAGACGGGTAAAGAAAGTCGGTTAATTAGTAGAAAGAACAGATGAAACAGATGATTTCCAAATATTTCAAACTGAACAAACTCACCTTAGCCTGGTAGCTCATGCCCTCTTCGATTAGATCCCTGATCGAGCTGTTCCCGAACCGGTGGTCGTCTGTCTCCCGGACGAAGGATTCGAACAGCTGGAAGGGGAAGTTGGCATTGAACTCCGGCCACACAGTGGGAGAAGATGCAGCTTCTCGCCTGGAGGCGGAAGGAGAGGATCTTGTCGGGGAAGGCACTGATGGTTCGGGAGGCGGTGGCGGTTGATCCTCGGAAGGCTGCTTCCTTTTACGAGACAGAAGAAGAGGCTCGGTCGGATCTTCAAGCTCGTCTTCTGAAACGTGGATCTCCGTAGGGATAATGGTAGGCGGATCGGCTGCAGGAGGAGGAACCCGAAGCTCATCGGCAGACAGAGGAGTCACCATGGTTTTCCTCTTCTTAATCCGAAGAGCTTGCATTCGCTCGTTCGCAGGCATATCAATCAAACTCGCTGCAGAAGCTGATTGAAATCCTTGGGGGTTTGCCCGGATTTTCCGAACTGCCCTCTTCTTCTGACGAGGCCGGCTGGGCTCCGCAGCAAGTTCTTCCTGTGGGATGTCGGCGGGGGATGATGATGTTTTACCCGAAAGAAATTCATCCAATTCCCTTCGCTCGGTCGATGTTGGTTTTATCAAAGAAAGTTTATGGTCATATAACCAGGCTTGTTTGCTCAAGAGCCCGAAGCTCCACTCCTTCAGGGGAATCCTCTCGAGAATGCTCGCCATTTCTCTCACGCGCTCCTTTGGAATGTCCCCAAAGTCTGCAGAAATCCGCTCGAAAGTGGTCCATTCCGAGATAGACGGAGTTTCAGGCCCCTTCACGAAAAACCATTCTCTGTGCCATCCCTTATTACTCGAAGGAGTATCCATCAACGGTCGCTTCTCAAACTTGGCGTTGGGCTTGGGGTACTGTTTGCTCAGCACCTTGAAGCCTCGTTCCCGAGACTTCCCGGCCGTGAAGAGAGTGAAGAAAGAATCAACTGTTGGAGGTATCCCCAACTCGTAGCAGAACGCGATGAAGGCCAGGATGTGGATGTACGAATTCGGCACCAGTTGGGCGAATCCTACTCCGACAAATCCCAGGAGGGTAACGAGGAAGGAGTGGAGAGGGAATCTAACTCCCTTATCTAGAACAGTTACCGGCACAGCAGTCCACCCGTCCGGCCGTTGATACATCCGCTCATGCGATTCTGGAGCCCTCATCAGATGGGTGTCCGGGATCTGATACCGACTCCTGATGACCCGCAGCTCGGTTTCGGTAACGATGGATGGGGTATTGGCGTGAGGATACTGCTCTTCGCTCTCGAAGAACTCGAAATGGTTGGAGTTTGGAACCGACTCAGTAGAGTTGTGGGTAGGAGGAGTGACGGAAATTGGAACAGCAAGGATAGGGGTGGAGTTATCTGAATCTTGGGCCGCCATTGTTACTGAGATCTTGTAGGAGAGAAAGGAATCGGAGAGAAAGAGAAAGCACTGTATATCAAATTCAGATTAAGCTGGTAAAGTCGTCAAATTGGGGAAAATAGGCTTTTATAGCGGTCTTTTCAAATTTTGCACGAAAATCGGGGGCGGCTCATTAATTTGACAGTCATCATTACGAATTTGAAAGGTTACGTCCGGGTTAAGCTCCAAATATTTGACCTTTGGATTTTTCTTTTGGGCCTATGCCAACCCTGTTGGATCTCATGGCGTCGAGGGCCGCTTGTAGTTCTTCATTAAATATTCTATTTAACAAAAAACTAGGGGGCAATGTTGGGGCACGATATTTCTTTCATTGGGCCAGACCGATTGGGTTCATCCATTTAATTAGCCTAGTGGACCTTTACTATTAAGTCTTCTAGCCATTGGGCTTAACCTTTACCCTGTCTTTGTTGCCTCTCCTTAAACATTGGGCTGGATCAAGCGGCCGGTCCATAAAATCTTTCAGTATCTAAGACTTTGACTGGTAATGATGAAAAAAGAGAGCAGTTGACTAAAAGTCTGCAGATCATTAATGTGGATGGAATTTTATCCGGCCGGCGACAGAAACAGTAGAAAAAAGGTGACAACCTGCATGCACACGGCTGAGACCATAGAGAAGTAGGGGGCTGTGTCAGATCGTGGTTGGTGGCACAGAAAACCGAGTATGAGAGTAGAACCTAGCAAGGGAGTCTCCTAACGGGAGGTACGCATACACTTTCCATCTAGCTCAACACACTAGACATTTTACATCCTCCATTGTTAAACCTTGAACGCCTGTATTGACTCTCACGCCGGAGCTATCCCCCGACGGTCCAGCCGTCAAGCTTTTGGTGTTGATCGTGTTTACTGTGCAGGATTAGGACGTCTTACGTGATTGGGACGTCATCAAAGATCTTGGCGTTAACACTAAGCAATACGCACTCCACAAGATATAAAAGGTGCAACTCATTTCTTTTTCAATAAGAAGCATTCAAATTATCGACAATTTCACGTAGCTCTTTTGCTGTACAGGCTGCTTGCACTGGATTGAAAGAGGATTGCTGCATAATGGTGCATGTTTCCATTCATGTGACTGAAGTACTTGCCTTCCATCCTGGTTGGATCGTAAGTTAAACCATCCTTAGGAGCCAATTGGTTGTTAGGTATAAACAGTATAGCTTATGGTTGACAGGAAATAAGCTTCTTCAGGCAGAGGTAGGGACAAAACCAGCTGGCCAGCATTTAAGAAATAGAAGTAATAGGAATAGAATGATATTGCCACAACAATTTTTGTTAATTCCGAAACAAGTGTTGCATCATAGTGTTGTACGATATGCATCAAACTTGTTCATGATGACTTATTAAGTCTCATGTCTTTCATTTTAGGTTGTCTTTGTCCCAGATTACAATGTCAGTGTCGCAGTCTTCCATTTTTTATGTTTGAGCCATGTTTGATAAGTCAGAATTAAAATCATAGGCATCCACAAAGCCATGGTCATGCTGTGGTCTTGTCTTGAATCGATACTGGGATTTTATACAACCAAAATTTATATCATTATTATTTTTGCTAGAATTCTATCTGTTTAGCTGTTTGCTTAGTAGTTTATTCAAGTTATCTGTCTTGGTGAATTGTTTTGAATATATTATTTAAGAATATCGATTTATGTTTTCATAGTTTAATGTTTGAAGCATAATGTGCTAAATTGATATGCTTTCCTTGTGTAGAGTAGATTATTTTAAAAATTAATCTCTCAAATTCTATATTTGTTTCTTAGCATCTAGTTTGTTGAGAAGCAGAGGTCCAATGTTTATGACTCTTTGTTCTCGAGGCCCTTTTTTGGCAGCAACAAAATTATTACGGGGTTGATTTGACAGCCTTACATGGAAATGCATTTCAGGGATAATTCTCTCAGGTAAATCTTGCTTATGTCTCCCTATTATTTGAAATTAATGACTGTTTTTTGCACATATTCCTAATTATGTGCAAATTCTAAGTTCTAGACCCTGTTTTTGCATATATTCCTAATCATTTGCAAATATTACTTTTTTAGAACCATTATCTACTTTTGCCTTTAATCATGTGCAAATATTACTTTTTTGAAACCATTATTTGCTTTTGCCTAAGCTTCTAAATTTCGATTGCCAGCATTTTTTTTGAACTATTAAATAAGTTTTGTTTATGTTACCTATTGATGTTCAAAATTTACTGTGTTTTCATGCTGGATGATTCATCCTCCTGTTATTATGATATTGATGTTCAAAATTTACTGTATTTGATTTCTCTTTCTTTTGTAATTTGATATATTTGATTTGCTAGAATTTGAAATTTGATATCTCTTGTTTTGATTTAGATTTAGAATATTATTTGGAAAGATTTGGAAATTTTGCTTTATTGGGGATGTGATGTTAACCATTCCATATCTTTTTGCTTAACTGTTGCTATTCGTGGGTATTGCAGGAATTCATGTTGTTGTTGCTGCTGATATGTACTGGGTATTGCAAGAATCGCGCAGGAAAATTTGCTATTTGCTATTTGTGTTGTAATTGAACTGTTTGAATTATTGAGGAAATTGTTATGAACCAGGTATCTTGTACACGTGCAGGGAGAATTGCTGTAGTTGGTTTTTATGGGAAATATGCTTGTTTGAATCAGTTTTTGAAATTGTAAAGTACTGGGTATTGCATGAATCTTGCAGGAAAATATTTACTGGGTATTAAGTATGAATCATGAATCGTGCAGGAAAAGATTTGTTTTGGGTATTAAGTATGAATAGATTTGTTTTGGGTATACAGGAAGATATTTGTTTTGGGTATTAAGTATGATTATTATATATTGTTTTGGGTATGCAGTATATGAATCGTGCAGGAAAGATACAATGGGTATTAAGATTTGTTTGGAAAACTAGTATGTCCTGTCCGCTAGAACTGTGTAATGTCTGTCGATTTTGGCTTGGCTAACTGGCGAATTGGGGGGCATAAATGTCCAAATATCTAATTTACTACGTCCGCTACGGTGGTTACAAAAAACAAATCTCAGCCATTCATTAATAATTACACGGATGGTTAAGATGTTATGTATCACTTTTTACTCCATAGTATATAAATGCTATAAATCATTTTCCATATATATATATATGAAAAATGATCCATAACATCTATTTGATATGTATAAAAAATTGACATCGTCCGTTTCTATAATTAATGACAATGATTAAAAAACTAAACTCGTCATCCGCTAGTTATTCCGGCGGACGGAGCTATTGCAATTTTTGGTCTATTATGACCCTTTAACCCCAAATCATCGCAAGAATAACAAAGCAAAAAACCAAGTCCGCAAGAATGACTACACAATACACAATACACAATACACAATCTCAATGGCGATTCCTCTCGATCCCTCTGTAACTTCACAATCTCAACAATCTTAGCGGCTATTCCTCTCAATTCCTCTGCAACTACACAATCTTAGTGGCGATTCCTCTAGCAGCGGCGAAGCGGCGATTCCTCTAGCAAAACCCTTCAATACTCGAGTGTAGAAGATTTGTCGGTGAGTTTTCGAATTATAAGGATTTTCTGGTGAGTTTTCGAATTATAAGGTTACTCAAAAGCACACTTGAGATCAGAACCGGAGCTTACTGCCCAACTATTCCACCCTGAACAACTCATCAGCGGTAAAGAGGATGCTACTAATAACTTCGCTAGAGGCGATTGCACAAGTAAATTCTTCTTCCCCTCTTCCCTGTTCATAGTTAGTATTATGATCTAGAAATAACCTAATTTTGATAAATTTTATTTTGGTTATAGTTGGGAAACAGATTGTGGATTTGTGTTTGGACCGAATTAGAAAGCTAGCAGACAATTGCACTGGGCTTCAGGGGTTTTTTGGTATTCCACGTTGTTGGAGGTGGCACTGGTTCAGGCCTTAAATCTCTTCTTCTAGAAAAGCTTTATGTGGACTATGGCAAAAAATCAAAGCTTGGTTTCACTGTTTACCCTTCCCCTCAGGTCTCCACCTCTGTGGTTGAATCATACAACTCTCACACCTTTCTGGAACACACTGATGTTTATTGTCCTCCTTGACAATGAGACAATCTTCGTTCCCTTTAGCCTGATGGGGGTATTATAATCCAAAAATATTTTTAATCTAGTCCGCTAGAAATACTAGCGGACGGAGTAAGTTCCTTTTTAATCCCAATTGTTGATAATTATAATGGAAGGTAAAGATCGTATTTACTCATTTTTGATCTATAGAAAATACATGCTATGGATCATTGTCATATATATATATATATATATATATATATATATATATATATATATATATATATATGTTAACGTCAAGATTTGTCCACGCGTCTCAATCACCAAAAGCGCGTCTAATCCTGCACAGAAACGGTAAGCACACCAAAACAAAATTCCACATGGATTCAAACCCCATGTGGACTACAACCCACCATACAAACTGAACCTAATATATCATGGCCCAACATTGTCCCCCAATCTTTCATTTAAATAAAATATTTAGTGGAAGAGTACTTCAACCATGACCTAGTAATTAAAAATGAACTGAATCAAGTCCAAAAATTTCTGAAGCCCATATGGCATACAATAAACAAACCCTTCAATTCTACCTACGTGCCCCACTATGACATCTATTAATGAGCCGTCCCTCGATATTCGGGAATAACTGAAAAGACGCGCTACTTCAAATTCTATCCCTCAAATAAAATAAACCTTTTTCCCAAAACAGACAAATATTTGCTTCATTTGAATCTCAGTATTCTCTCTCCTCCTTTAGCAAAATTCTCGCTCCAACTATTACCCTCCCAAGCTTTATCAATGGCTTCCTCTTCAGCCCCGGTTAACACTTCCTCCACCACCGATGAACCCATCATCGCTATTCCACTCTCAAGCATCCCCGCTCCTCCCACAACAACCACGAATTCCTTCCTTACCAATCCAAATCCCATCATTAGCATCACAACCACTGATTCTACCATCACCACCACCATTGAAACTTCCTCTTAAAATCCAAAACCAACCAAAACAAAGATCGATTTCCAAAAATTGATACGAGAATACCTGAATGAAACAAAATTCCCACATGTCAACACACCTTCTCGCATTACCGCCACAGACCTCCCCATCATTCGCTAACACTACCATATTCTAGACACCAACCAATTGAAAGTCCCCTCTATCTCCGACCGAATGTACCTTCGTCCCGATGGCTGGACCGCTATGCCCCTTACACTCCTTGAGAAGGGTTTTCGGCTACCTCTACACCCTTTCCTCCTTACCCTCTTAGGGTTTATCAACATCGGATTCGTCCAATTGGTGCCGAACTCCTATATTAACATCATAGCCTTCATTGCCTTCTGTCATGAGATCGGCATTCTGAAAGTAATATGCACACAAGTCAATCTTGTTTGATGATAAAACATATACTTTATAACAATCTTATTCATTTATTAATAAAAAATATTAATTTATTAAAGGCTTTTAATTATCTACATGATGTTGTTTTATAAAATGTGATAAACCCATAGTTTTAAGCAATGCATTTAGAATAATGATGATGATCATTCTAATGAGATCTAGATTCTTAGAAAGCTTAAAACTAAAATAGTTCCCAATTATTGGATTACTAAATTAGGGATTAGTGAATCCGGATAGATTGGTACATACGTTGCTTGCTCATTAGATGAGTATGATTGATCTCATAATCATTTGTATGGAAACATTAAAGCAAGTATGTAGGTGCTTATTGGAGAATAAGTTCACTGAACGTGGCTCGCTAAGGAATACCTAATGAAGTTTTACTTGCCTGTCAATAGGAATTCCTGTAGTGATAGTAGTACAAGTGATCCTTGGACTTGAGATCATCATAGTATCTTGTGTATGATGAGTTATACTTTGACTTATTCTTTAAGACCCTTAGGGTATATCAAAGGGTATGCTTGGGTATAATAAGTTGTACATGGAGATAATGTATGATTAATAAAGAATCTACCACTTCTAGTAAAAGAAGAGAAATGTCCTATGTGATTCGATAAATGACAACCCAGTAGTCCTTGGCCAAGGCAGAATGAAATTAGAAAGGAGTTTCTAATTTACATTATTTGGAGTTGTGCATTTAAGAGTCGAAATACATATAATTAAATAAATTAAGACTTGACAGTAATTCCATGTCTTATATTTAATTGGGACATTGTATGTTGGAAGGATTGAATTGTACGACAACTATTTTACTCAAAGGTTCTTTTATGATTAATGTTGAAATTTATATTATTTGGAAAGTCGTTGATCGCTAGGGAGGCTTATCCCTATTGTAGAATAAATATTATTTATTTAAATAAATTAATAGTTTAATTTATTTATTTAAATAAGATTAGAATTGTTCTAATTGATTTATTCACAGCCGGTTTAATATGGAGAACCTAAAGGGTCACACCATAAAAGGATGAATAATTATTTAAGAAGTTAATGGTATAATCGTAATAATAAGTTAAATATATTTAATTTAATCTATGGTGATAGAATAAATTAAATAGCTTAATATTTATTATTTAATATTTTAGAAATATTAAATATAAATTAATAAGAGGAGTGTTATTATTATTATTACTATTATTATTATTTAATTCCTAAAAGAGTTTGGGAATTAATTAATAAAAATGCTCTCATATATTTCTAATAAGATTAAGAGGTAAATTAATTAAAAGATTTTAATTAATTATTTCTAATAAGATTAGGAGGATAATTAATTAAAGGATTTTAATTAATTAAAATAAACCAAATTCCTTAATTGTTAAGGAGGGTTGTCCATATCTATAAATAAGAGGAGTCTTATTATGGGTGTAGAGTAGTTAATTTTTTCACAACATACACAATTCTAATTGTTGGAGAGTACGCTCCTTCTTTACGAGAGATAGAAAAATTAAGATTTTGCCAAACACCCATCTTTATGAATCTTTATTCTTTCTTGGTGGATCACCTTTAGAGGCCAAACACTTTGGTGGCTAACGTTGATCAAAGGAAGGAACCCAACCCGGTGGATTCAAGTTAAATACGGAAAGGATTTGTAGGTGAACTTGTATATGAGGAAGCTCGAATCTTCAAATGTATGATTCTCGTTCTTTATCTTTTCGTTTAATTATTAATTGTGCATAAAAGATAATCCGGGTATATGATTTGTAAAATTTTAAACTCTGATTTTCTACGTTTTCGCTTATTTTGTGCAATTTGATTGCGTTCATGAATATTACAAACCTAACAGTGGCATCAGAGCCAAACCTTTATGTAAATTATTAATTATTTTAATTTGATATGTACATTGATATGTGTTTAGAATAATATAATTAGGCATGATTTGTTGTATAAAATTTATTTATATAAAAAAAAAAGAAGGCCGAAATAAATTTCCGAATTTTTTTTTAAATCGCGAACTGTTTCAATCACGATTTTTCAAAATCGCGAAATCCGTGGCTTTTGTTTTTTTTTTCCTCAAAACTTTGATCCGTGATTCTATATATTTAACGGATATGCTGTACTTTGTTAATAGTTAACAAGAATTAAAGGTAACCTGATTAGTATATATATATATATATATATATATATATATATATATATATATATATATATATATCGGGGAGGATCTAAAGCGGACCAAAAGAGCGGACCAAAGAACGGACCAAGGCAAAAACACGCGGGTTTCAGGGTCCGGGTCGGACCAACCCGCGGGTTGACCCTGAAACCCGCGTGTTTTTGCCTTGGTCCGCTCCTTGGTCCGTTCTTTTGGTCCGCTTTAGATCCTCCCTATATATATATATATATATATATATATATATATATATATATTATAGCTTACAGAAGATTCTTCCCAAGGGTGGCCACGCTGAATCATTTTTTTTAATAACATGGATTCATTCATTGATCACTTAGTATAATATATATATAATATATTATATTCTTAATTATTTTATAATTAAAATAAAAAGTTTATTTTAATATTAAAATAAAAGAGTTTATTTTAATTTTAAAATTGAATTTCATGTTAACTAATTAGAGTTGGAATTGGATTCCATGATAACTAATTGGAATTATTGGATTTCATATTATTCAAAATAAAGGAGTTTATTTAGATATGGAATAAGATTTCATATTATTCAAAATAAAAGAGTTTATTTGTGAATATGAAAGAGAATCATAATTTCCTTAAATAAAAGAGTTTATTTAGATATGGAATAAGATTTCATATTATTCAAAATAAAAGAGTTTATTTGTGAATAGGAAAAGAATTCGTGTTTCCTTTAAATAAAAGAGTTTTATTTTTTACTTGGAATTGGATTCCATTATTAATTAAAATAAATGAGTTTATTTTGATTAAAAATTTTGATTGATATAAAATAGTTTATTTTATTCAAAATTGGATAAATTAAAATAAAGGGGTTTATTTTGATTTAAATTTGGATTAAAATAAAGGAGTTTATTTTGATTCAAAATTAGATTTTATATTAACTAAATTTGTCCATTAAATGATATCAGTATATATATTGAATTTTTATTATTCTTGAGATGAATGTTATTTATTGATGCATATGGTGATGTGTATGATAATAAATGAGATTGATTATGTACTATTGACCAATGCGATTGAATTTTATTTTAGTTAGATGCATGAATGAATGGATTTTATTAAATGGGGTCTGCGTACCTCGCCTTCTCTAATTTTTTCTTAATGTAAATTCTAACTCCCTCCTCTGTATTTCCCTTGACTGCTGATCAATGTTTCTATTTATTTTAAATAATTTTGTAATAGGAATAGTTAGAATTAATTTTGAAGAATTAGAGATCAAGAAGCAAGGAGCGCTTGAAGACCCGTTTGTAATGGAGTCCGGGTTTAAATGTAATAGTTATATTTAAATATTAATTCTTGCACCCCTAGGGTTTGACCTCTTGGTTCACTTGGTGGCTCTAGTGAACCAAACTAGAATAAAGTTCATAATCAATCCAGGTAGAATATAGTATTCTATATGCGCATGCTTATACTATATATATATATATATATATATATATATATATATATATATATATATATATATATAATGCAAACATGCTTCGCATGTTAATTAATATGACGTGTATTTTAAATATATATGTGCATGCGCGCTAAACAAGATGAGACAAATTAATAACAAACCCCTCAAATTTTTTATATAAAGTCCTAAGCGTTCAAAGATATTTGGAATATCGAACGTCGTCTTCTAGCATGATAAAATAATAGAGTATTAATTAATTACTATAAGTTTGTTGTGTCACCACAAGGCTCCTGATATTTGGAATAATAGATTTCTTTGAACGCTAGAATCCTAATTTTCTTTAAAGTATTAGGATTCTTTGATCGGATCAAGGAATAAATACTTGTGCAATAAGTTTCTAGATCATCTCAAATAGTTTTCTCACAATGGACGCCTCCTGATACGCAATAATTGATTGATGTTTCTGAAAGAAAAAATCGTACCTTGTTGGACATGGTGCAGTCCATAATGATTTTACCGACATTTCAGTATCCTTCTGGAGTCATGTCCTAGAAATGGCTGCATATCTACAAAAAGATAACCTCAAAATCCGGCCCCAAGGCTCCATAAAAGTTATGGACAGGGAGGATTCCTAATCTTAAGTATGTTAAAATAAGGGGTTGTCCAACTTATGTGAAAAGGTTTCAAAGGATAAGCTTGGAACAAGATTTGACAAGTATAGATTTGTGGGACATCCTAAAGTAAGTTTAGAGTATATGTTCTATAATCTTACTTAGCAAAAGATGTTTGTTGCAAAACACACTACCTTCTAAGATAAAGGTGTTTATCAATAAAGGAGCTAGTGGGAGGATAATAGATCTTGAAGAGTTCAAGAACCACAAATCACTATAAGTCAAATAAGAGGAACCTGTAGATAGACCTATTGTACCACAACCGAATCGTAAATCTGGAATAGTACCGAAGATACCTGGGAGGTATGGATTCGTTATAGATGATGATGAGGTACACATCATAGAAGATGATGATCCAGTTACATACGATGAGGTAAGAGTTGTAAACACTCAGAGAAATGGATTGAAGCAAGCTTCTCAAATATGGAACATTCGTTTTGATAAGACAATCAAAAGAGTTTAATTTTATCAAAAATAAGAATGTGCCTAGTGTGTACAAAAGGGTCAGTGGGAGCGTCGTGACATTCCTGGTATAATATGTTGATATACTACGGATAAGGAATGATATACTAATGCTACAATTAGTAAAGATAAAATTGTCTAAACATTCCTCCATGAATGATTTGGGAAGAGTATCTTAATTGGGGATAAAATCTATATAGATAGATTCAAGAGGATGCTCGACTTAACCCAGGAAACGTATATTCATTTGATGCTAAAGTTGTTTAGCATGGCAAACTCCAAGAGATGTCTCATGTTGATGAGCCCTGGAGTGTATCTCTCTTAATAGTCCCTATAGACTTCTAAAAGAGAGATCGCATGAGTGACAATCATGTATGCAATGAAATATACGAGACCTGATGATGATCGGTCATATTCTGGAGAAGATCATTGTGCAGTGAATTGGAAAGGTTCCAAATAGTAAAGAGTTGATGGTTTAGTGATAAAGACAAAGTATATAGCTGTAAATGAAGCTGCAAGTTGATTGTTTGGATGATAAGTTCATTACAGAACTAGGAATAGTTTCTAAGTCTCATCTTGGATCTAAACATGTGTTGTGGCACTTTCATTTGATTAAAGGAATCATTGAAAGATGAGAAATCACTATAGAGATAGTGGACTCTCCAGAACAGCATTACATATCCATTAACTAAAGCTTATCCAACAACAAGATAATCGTCACTTAAAGAAGAAGGGTATGAGATACCATGGCGATTGACTTTAGTGCAAGTGGGAGGTTGAAAGTAGTATGTGTGACGCCCCCAGAATAGGTATACAACACCCATTCTGAGTCGCCAAATACATGGTACAGAAAATAAACTATAACTTCAATAATACAATTGTCGTGCAAAATACGACAACACATACTGAGTTTAAATACAAATATTGTCTTCTAGACAATATCCACACTCAAATAAATCCTCATTACAATTATTCAAACACTATTTTACAGAAATAGTGAGGACTGCTAATACATCTTTCTAGAACCATCACTCCATACCCCGACTAGATCCTGCTATGTTCTCACCTCCTGAGAAGAAAAACAGAACAAAAAGGAAAAGGGTGAGCTCAACTAGCCCAGTAAAGAATATTATGACTAAGATAATATACAACAAATTATCGTTAGTCTTCAACAGGGAAAAATCTGATAAAATATAATCGACCACAAGTTTTAGATCAACAACTGCAGCGGAAACAACAAACCATTAGAAGAGTCAAGTAGAGAAAGAATTCTACTATCTTCTAAGATTTAAAAGTCCATCATCAATATTTTATCCCTGTAACATCAATTAATAATCATCTTTAACCAAATATTCATCTTTGCACTACAGGCCAAAGATATTCATTTGTATCATCAGTCGGTCATGTTCATCTCAACACCTGTTCATCTTTGCACTACAGGCCAAAGATATTCATCAAGTAATTATACATCTTTGCACTACAGGCCAAAGATATTCAGTAATATCATCATTTAGGACTGAGGATGATGAAAAATATCTTAAAGAGAACGAATCCAATGAGACAGAAGGACAAATAGTAGGGATTCGTATTACAGTTTATCCAAGATCAATAATACTTCATAATAATCAATTGTGAAGCAGAATTCAAAAATAAAGATCAAAACATGGATACAATCAAAGATAGTAACCATAATAGACATCTTGGACAAAAAGGGAAAATTTTATTTTTCGGTGAATAGTGCCGTATTCGTGAATAGTGCCGTATACGTGAATAGTAACCCCCGACACAAAAAGTTTCAAATTTGATAAAAACTCATATCAATATTTCAGCATAATGATATTGAAGAAAATAATATCATTAAGAAGAAAATAATATCCCTTACCTCAAAATATCAGTACTTCTGGTCGGAATACCGGTATAAGGCTGAAAGAAACTTGCTCTGATGAATAGAAACTCTCAAAGTATCTAAATACTCACAAAATACACTCAATAATCTAGAGAGAGAAAGAGAGAAAACTTGTTTCTGGTGTGATTTTCAATTCTAACTTAGCCCTCTATTTATAGGAAAATTTTGGTAGGTTTGACCTGCAACCTGATGGCTTTACCTGCTACTATTCCCACCCACCACATTTGAAATATAATTCAGCACATTTCTTCACCAACCACAAGTGGGGCCCACCAATTCTAGAATTTTCCACCAAAATGATAAACTCCGAAAATTCAACAATTTCTGAACCAGTCATCTTGTAAAATTCGTAATAAATCATACGTTCATTTTTAACGGTTCAAAATTTGTGGACATATACTCAACTTATATATGTATAACATATCCAAAAATTACCACGATCCAACGGTCGGATTAAAAATTATAACCCCCGCAAACTATCTCAAAAACCCTAATTTTTAATACCTCCATTCCGACAAAAATACTGACAAAAACCTCAACATTAACTCCTTCATTTTTAACCACAAAAATATATCCCTCATTTATATCCACATAAAATAAATATTTCCTTATCATATGAATCAATAATAATTATTCACAAATAATATTACAGAATCACATTTATGACAACCAGGCCGTTCCCAGGAAAGAGGGGGCTTTCCAATAAGGATTTCTCCTTACTGGCGCGCAATTAGATGACCAAACCTCTCCTTAGACAGAACTTTCTAGACATTGCCAATAATGTTATCTAATAATATTATTCAAATAATATGAATTATTGATCTGATAAATGAAAATACTGTGCAGCAACAATTATTGAAACAACAATAATATAAAATATCAACGCAGCAATTATTGAATCAATAAAATAAAATATTGAATAATAACTACTGTAACAATTATTGAGTAGTGCCTTCTTACGTAAGAATCAATAATTGGTGCAATACCGTGTGCTACTGTATTTTAACCACCGGGTATTCCAACAGTATTAACGGTAACAACTACGCCGTTATTTATAAACAACTTATACTTGTCGTTTTCTTCATCCAATCGCTTTCCGTTATGGGGCCCACACAAGGCTGCGTCGTCGTACGAATATTCCCCGACAGCAAGAATATTCCACGACCAACCGAATATTCACCGACCAAAAATAAATATTTTATAACCACTTGCTTATTTTGCAAAATTTGCACATTTCACCCATAACCAAAGTATTATATCAAATTAACCCCTTATTATTCACAATAATATTTAGAGAAAATTTGATTTTATTCATTAATAAGTTGGGGTCTTACAACCTCCCCTCCTTATGAAATTTCGTCCTCGAAATTGACGTACGTACCTGATGTTTCAAAAAGGTGAGGATACCTCGCTTTCATTTCTGATTCCAACTCCCAGGTCATTTCTTCAATAGCATGGTTTCTCCACAAAACCTTAACTTGTGGTATAACCTTCGTGCGTAGGACATGCTCTTTCCTATCCAAGATCTTAACAGGTACCTCCTCGTACGTTAAATCTTCAGCTATCTCGTCTGGTTCTAACTCAATAATGTGGTTCGGGTCTTTAACATATTTACGAAGCATAGATATGTGAAAAACATTATGAACACGAGACATGCTTGGAGGTAATGCGAGTCTATATGCCACATTTCCTATTCGCTCAAGAATCTCAAATGGACCAACAAATCTTGGATTGAGCTTTCCTCTCTTCCCAAATCTTGTAACTCCCTTCCATGGTGCAACACGTAACAATACATGATCCCCAATATTAAATTCCACGTCCTTCCGATGAAGATCCGCATAACTCTTTTGTCGATCCTGTGCCGTTTGTATACGTTGTCGAATCGTTTGGATCTTCTCTGTAGTAATGCGTACCAATTCTGGTCCCAACAATGTTGCTTCACCCACCTCGTCCCAGCATACTGGAGAACGACATTTTCTTCCATACAACGCCTCAAATGGAGCCATACCTATGCTCGCCTGATAACTGTTGTTGTAGGAGAATTCCACCAATGGTAGGTACTTATCCCAACTCCCTTTGAGATCTAAGACACAAAGTCTTAATAGATCTTCAAGAGTTTGAATAGTCCTCTCTGATTGTCCGTCCGTTTGAGGATGGTATGCTGAACTGAATCGTAAATCCGTGCCCATAGCTTTCTGCAAGCTAACCCAAAATCGTGAAGTGAATCTTGGGTCACGATCCGAAACTATGGATACTGGCATGCCATGCAATCTCACAATCTCGTTCACGTACATACTAGCAAGACGTTCAAGGGAATAAGTCTCACGTATCGGCAAGAAATGAGCGGACTTGGTTAATCTATCAACAATAACCCAAATCGCATCTATGCCTTGAGAAACCTTGGGAAGACCTGTAACAAAATCCATAGTAATGTGTTCCCACTTCCATTTCGGAATCTCAAGTGGTTGCAATGGACCCTTTGGTACTTGATGCTCCGCTTTTACACGTTGACAAGTTAAACATCTCGAGATAAACTCCGCGATCTCTCTTTTCATATTGCTCCACCAAAATGTATGTCGAAGATCGTGATACATTTTGGTACTCCCAGGATGGATTGCAAACGGTGTGTTGTGTGCCTCCATCATTATTCTATGCTTCAAGTCAAAATCGTTAGGAACACAAAGTCTGGAGTTGACTCGAAGTATTCCTTCTTCATCGATTCTTGCTTCTGGAATAGCACCTTCTTGCACTTTCTTCTTCATACGCATCAGCTCTATATCCGTAGCTTGAGCAGCTTTAACTTTATCGATTAAAGTCGGTTCTACTCGTATATTTGATATCATCATGTGGGTACTTGGAGCCTTCATCTCTATCTCCATCCTTTGCAAGTCATACAAAATGGGCCTTTGTGTTAAAAACATTGCACTCGTACCCGCATATGATCTTCTACTCAATGCGTCAGCTACTACGTTTGCTTTTCCAGGATGGTATTGGATGGTATGATCGTAATCTTTCAACAGCTCAAGCCAACGTCGTTGCCGCATGTTGAGTTCCTTTTGGGTGAAGAAATATTTGAGGCTTTTATGATCTGTATAGATCTCCACTTTCTCCCCATACAGGTAGTGTCTCCAGATCTTCAACGCAAAAACGACTGCTGCCAACTCCAAATCATGAGTAGGATAATTCCTCTCATATTCTTTGAGTTGTCGTGAGGCATAGGCTATGACTTTCCCATGTTGCATGAGAACACATCCTAACCCTTTGCCTGAAGCATCGCTGTAGATAACAAATCCATCCGAACCAGATGGTATTGTCAAAACAGGTGCCGAAATGAGTCTCCTCTTGAGTTCTTGGAAACTCTTCTCGCATTCCTCACTCCATACGAATTTTGTATCTTTCCGAGTCAGCTGAGTTAACGGAGTAGCGATTCGAGAAAATCCTTCCACAAATCTCCGATAATAACCAGCTAAGCCCAGAAAGCTACGTACTTCGGTTACCGACTTCGGTTGCTCCCAACTTTGTATGGCTTCAATCTTCGCCGGGTCGACAGATACTCCATGTTTTGACACCACGTGCCCAAGGAATGCTACTTCCTCAAGCCAGAACTCGCATTTCTTCAGTTTGGCATATAGCTTGTTTTCACGAAGCCTTTGCAGTACCAGCTTCAAATGGCGCTCATGATCTTCACGGCTTTTGGAATAGATGAGGATGTCATCAATAAAGACAACAACGAACTGATCCAAATATTCTTTGAATACACGGTTCATCATATCCATGAAGGCAGCAGGAGCATTAGTCAATCCAAAAGACATTACTAAGAATTCATAATGCCCGTACCGAGTTCTGAAGGCAGTCTTTGGAATATCCTCAGTTTTAATCTTCAGCTGATGATATCCAGAACGAAGATCGATCTTTGAAAAGAATTGTGCTCCTTGCAACTGGTCAAACAGGTCATCAATGCGAGGTAGCGGATACCTATTCTTGATGGTGACATGGTTCAATTCTCGATAGTCAATACAAAGTCGCATACTCCCGTCTTTCTTCTTTACGAATAAAACAGGAGCACCCCAAGGAGACGTACTAGGACGAATAAAACCGATGTCCAACAACTCCTGTAGTTGGACTTTTAACTCCTGAAGTTCAATAGGAGCCATTCGATATGGGGTTTTAGAAATGGGCTTTGTACCGGGTTCAAGGTCAATAAAGAATTCAATTTCTCGTTCCGGGGGTAGACCGGAAGTTCTTCAGGAAATACATCGGAAAATTCTCTAACAATAGAAATATTATTCAAATCTGACTTGTCTTTGTTCAAATCCATAACATGGGCTAAGAAAGCTTGACATCCGTTTTTCAATAAACGAATAGCTTTGTGGCTTGATATGACAGTGACTGATTTTAGTGGTTTAGTAGTTTGAATTCGTATGACAGGTTGGTTAGGAATATGAAAACTAACAACCTTACGAAAACAATCAATTTTAGCATGATGAGTGGTTAACCAATCAATTCCTAAAATCACATCAAAAGCAAGTATCTTTAAAGAGATAAGATCAACAGGTAATGTGATAGTGCCAACTTGGATCATGCAAGATTTATAAACTGTAGATGTAACGAAGGTTTCACCCAACGGAGTTTCAACAGATAAGTTAAAGTCCAATTTCTCCGGAGTCAAGTTTAAACGTTGAGCACAAGCAGGAGAGATAAAAGAATGGGTAGAACCGGTATCTAGTAAAGTATAAACTTCGCAAGAATTCAAGATTAGCTTACCCGTGATCACCTCGTTCGGGTTTCTCGCGTTTTGGCCAGTAACGACAAACGCCCTTCCAGGAACCGCTGATTTCGACTTATCCGGGATAACTTTTGGAGTCACCATCCCCGCTGAACTTGGTTTTGCTACAGAACACTCTCGAGCTATATGACCTTCCTTTCCACAGTTATAACATACCTTGGATTGTTGTGGGCAGTTTGGGCTGATATGTCCCTTTTTCCCACATTTGTAACATACGACCGGTGGTCGTTCTCCTCCCCTAGAAACAGTTGATGTTTGTGCTGACGTCTTCACGTTATCATTGTTGTACCTTCTCTTCTTGAAATCTCCTCCCGACTCGCTCCTTCTATTATCACGACCACGATTACCACCAGAGTGGTTACCGCTTTTGTCCGAATATTTTCCTCCCTGCTGGTTTTCATTGCTTCGATGACTGCCGCCACCGGTATGACCCTGGTTGTGGTCCCTCGGTTGCACATACTCATTATCTCGCTCTAATAATTGAGCCCTGTTTACAACATCTGAATATAAAGAAAATTTATGAGAGATAAGATATTGCCGAATCTCGGGTTTTAGACCTCTCAGAAACATCCTTGTCATTCGTTCCTCATTTTCGACCAAATGAGGTGCAAACCTGGATAACTCTGCAAACTTCGCCTCGTACTGGGACACCGTCATGTTGTTTTGTTCCAGTCTAATAAACTCAACCTCCTTCATATGACGAATACTTTCAGGAAAGTACTTGTCATTGAACAGTTTTTGAAATGTTTCCCAGGACATGTTGAGTGCGTCAGGCTGGGTACGCTTCACAGACTCCCACCAGTAGTCTGCCTCACCGCGGAACATAAATGTGGCGAATGGAACCTTCTGTTCCTCCGTGCATCCCAAGACATCAAATATCTTGGTAATTTGCTTGACCCACGTTTCCGCCATGATCGGATCCGGCTTTCCCTTAAATTCTGGTGGTCCCAATTCTTTGAACTGCTTAGCTGTGACAAACCGCGCGTTGTTATCATTTTCACCCGTATTCTGCACACGAGTCTCCCTCGTCTGATTTTGCATGAACTGCAAAAAGCTCCTAAACATTCCATCATTCATCGTTTGCTCGGTAACGTTGTTTACAGGAGGAATATTGCCTTCCTGTTGCACGTTCCCCTGGGTAGTGATCAAAGGTGTCTCCACGGTCTGATTTACTCCATTATTAACGTTCTCAGCTGCCATTCTTAAATACTGCCATAAAACAAGGGTTAATAGTCATGTCATATATTATCCCTATACTCTGACCGACCAAATAAACACCAAATAAACTTAGTCAGGTCATACTAGCGAAGGAATTCCCCGTCTCTCCCCTCCTAGTTCTTGTCTCACATCTCAGCCAGGGATCATATCCCTAAGCTCTGATACCAACTGTGACGCCCCCAGAATAGGTATACAACACCCATTCTGAGTCGCCAAATACATGGTACAGAAAGCAAACTACAACTTCAATAATACAATTGTCGTGCAAAATACGACAACACATACTGAGTTTAAATACAAATATTGTCTTCTAGACAATATCCACACTCAAATAAATCCTCATTACAATTATTCAAACACTATTTTACAGAAATAGTGAGGACTGCTAATACATCTTTCTAGAACCATCACTCCATACCCCGACTAGATCCTGCTATGTTCTCACCTCCTGAGAAGAAAAATGGAACAAAAAGGAAAAGGGTGAGCTCAACTAGCCCAGTAAAGAATATTATGACTAAGATAATATACAACAAATTATCGTTAGTCTTCAACAGGGAAAAATCTGATAAAATATAATCGACAACAAGTTTTAGATCAACAACTGCAGCGGAAACAGCAAACCATTAGAAGAGTCAAGTAGAGAAAGAATTCTACTATCTTCTAAGATTTAAAAGTCCATCATCAATATTTTATCCCTGTAACATCAATTAATAATCATCTTTAACCAAATATTCATCTTTGCACTACAGGCCAAAGATATTCATTTGTATCATCAGTCGGTCATGTTCATCTCAACACCTGTTCATCTTTGCACTACAGGCCAAAGATATTCATCAAGTAATTATACATCTTTGCACTACAGGCCAAAGATATTCAGTAATATCATCATTTAGGACTGAGGATGATGAAAAATATCTTAAAGAGAACGAATCCAATGAGACAGAAGGACAAATAGTAGGGATTCGTATAACAGTTTATCCAAGATCAATAATACTTCATAATAATCAATTGTGAAGCAGAATTCAAAAATAAAGATCAAAACATGGATACAATCAAAGATAGTAACCATAATAGACATCTTGGACAAAAAGGGAAAATTTTATTTTTCGGTGAATAGTGCCGTATTCGTGAATAGTGCCGTATACGTGAATAGTGCCGTATACGTGAATAGTAACCCCCGACACAAAAAGTTCCAAATTTGATAAAAACTCATATCAATATTTCAGCATAATGATATTGAAGAAAATAATATCATTAAGAAGAAAATAATATCCCTTACCTCAAAATATCAGTACTTCTGGTCGGAATACCGGTATAAGGCTGAAAGAAACTTGCTCTGATGAATAGAAACTCTCAAAGTATCTAAATACTCACAAAATACACTCAATAATCTAGAGAGAGAAAGAGAGAAAACTTGTTTCTGGTGTGATTTTCAATTCTAACTTAGCCCTCTATTTATAGGAAAATTTTGGTAGGTTTGACCTGCAACCTGATGGCTTTACCTGCTACTATTCCCACCCACCACATTTGAAATATAATTCAGCACATTTCTTCACCAACCACAAGTGGGGCCCACCAATTCTAGAATTTTCCACCAAAATGATAAACTCCGAAAATTCAACAATTTCTGAACCAGTCATCTTGTAAAATTCTAATAAATCATACGTTCATTTTTAACGGTTCAAAATTTGTGGACATATACTCAACTTATATATGTATAACATATCCAAAAATTACCACGATCCAACGGTCGGATTAAAAATTATAACCCCCGCAAACTATCTCAAAAACCCTGATTTTTAATACCTCCATTCCGACAAAAATACTGACAAAAACCTCAACATTAACTCCTTCATTTTTAACCACAAAAATATATCCCTTCATTTATATCCACATAAAATAAATATTTCCTTATTATATGAATCAATAATTAATTATTCACAAATAATATTACAGAATCACATTTATGACAACCAGGCCGTTCCCAGGAAAGAGGGGGCTTTCCAATAAGGATTTCTCCTTACTGGCGCGCAATTAGATGACCAAACCTCTCCTTAGACAGAACTTTCTAGACATTGCCAATAATGTTATCTAATAATATTATTCAAATAATATGAATTATTGATCTGATAAATGAAAATACTGTGCAGCAACAATTATTGAAACAACAATAATATAAAATATCAACGCAGCAATTATTGAATCAATAAAATAAAATATTGAATAATAACTACTGTAACAATTATTGAGTAGTGCCTTCTTACGTAAGAATCAATAATTGGTGCAATACCGCGTGCTACTGTATTTTAACCACCGGGTATTCCAACAGTATTAACGGTAACAACTACGCTGTTATTTATAAACAACTTATACTTGTCGTTTTCTTCATCCAATCGCTTTCCGTTATGAGGCCCACACAAGGCTGCGTCGTCGTACGAATATTCCCCGATAGCAAGAATATTCCACGACCAACCGAATATTCACCGACCAAAAATAAATATTTTATAACCACTTGCTTATTTTATAAAATTTGCACATTTCACCCATAACCAAAGTATTATATCAAATTAACCCCTTATTATTCACAATAATATTTAGAAAAAATTTGATTTTATTCATTAATAAGTTGGGGTCTTACAGTATGCACACAAGCCAATCATGTTTGATGATAAAGCATATACTTTGTAATAATCTTATTCATTTATTAATAAAAAATATTAATTTATTAAAGGCTTTTAATTATCTACATGATGCTGTTTTATAAAATGTGATAAACCCATAGTTTTAAGCAATGCTTTTAGAATAATGATGATGATCATTCTAATGAGATCTAGATTCTTAGAAAGCTTAAAACTAAAATAGTTCTCAATTGTTGGATTACTAAATTGGGGATTAGTGAATCCAAATAGATTGGTACATACGTTGCTTGCTCATTGGATGAGGATGATTGATCTCATGATCATTTGTTTGGAGACACTAAAGCAAATATGTAGGTGCCTATTGGAGAATAAGTTCACTGAACGTGGCTCGCTAAGGAATACCTAATGGAGTTTTACTTGCCTGTCAATAGGAATTCCTGTAGTGATAGTAGTACAAGTGATCCTTGGACTTGAGATCATCATAGTATCTTGTAGATGATGAGTTATACTTTGACTTATTCTTTAAGACCCTTAGGGTATATCAAAGGGTATGCTTGGGTATAATAAGTTGTACATGGAGATAATGTATGATCAATAAAGAATCTACCACTTCTAGTAAAAGAAGAGAAATGTCCTATGTGATTTGATAAATGACAACCCAGTAGTCCTTGGCCAAGGCAGAATAAAATTAGAAAGGAGTTCTAATTTACATTATTTAGAGTTGTGCATTTAAGAGTCGAAATACATATAATTAAATAAATTAAGACTTGACAGTAATTTTATGTCTTATATTTAATTGGGACATTGTATGGTGGAAGGATTGAATTGTACGTCAACTATTTACTCAAATGTTCTTTTATGATTAATGTTGAAATCTATATTATCTGGAAAGTCGTTGATCGCTAGGGAGGCTTATCTCTATTGTAGAATAAATATTATTTATTTAAATAAATTAATAGTTTAATTTATTTATTTAAATAAGATTAGAATTGTTCTAATTGATTTATTCACAACCGGTTTAATATGGAGAACCTAAAGGGTCACACCATAAAAGGATGAATAATTATTTAAGAAGTTAATGGCATAATCGTAATAATAAGTTAAGTATATTTAATTTAATCTATGGTGATAGAATAAGTTAAATAGCTTAATATTTATTAATTAATATTTTAAAAATATTAAATATAAATTAATAAGCGGAGTCTTATTATTATTATTACTATTATTATTATTTAATTCCTAAAGGAGTTTGAGAATTAATTAATAAAAGTACTCTCATATATTTCTAATAAGATTAGGAGGTAAATTAATTAAAAGATTTTAATTAATTATTCCTAATAAGATTAGGAGGATAATTAATTAAAGGATTTTAATTAATTAAAATAAACCCAATTCCTTAATTGTTAAGGAAGGTTGCCCACATCTATAAATAAGAAGAGTCTTATTATGATTGTAGAGTAGTTGTTGACTTTTTCACAACATACGCAATTCTAATTGTTGGAGAGTACGCTACTTTTCTATGAGAGATAGAAAAATTAGAATTTTGTCAAACACCCATCTTCTTGAATCTTTATTCTTTCTTGGTGGATCACCTCTAAAGACCAAACACTTGGGTGGCTAACGTTGATCAAAGGAAGGAACCTAACCCGGTGGATTCAAGTTGAACACGGAAAGGATTTGGAGGTGAACTTGTATCTGAGGAAGCTCGAATCTTCAAGGGTATGATTCTCGTTCTTTATCTTTTAGTTTAATTAATAATTGTGCATAAAGGATGATCCAAGTATATGGTTTGTAAAATTTTAAAATCTAATTTTTCACGTTTTCGCTTATTTTGTGCAATTTGATTGCGTTCATGAATATTACAAACCTAACAGATTCCCCCTTCTATTGACTTCTTCTTTTCCTTATACCAACTGATTAACTCTCGAGAGCCTGGATTCAAAGTTCTAAGCAAACAACCTCCAAAATCCAACCCCAAGATTGAGAAATGTCCCCTAACGGACACCCCTTCAAGCAACAAAAACCGACTCAAAGACTAGTTTTATGTCAAAGGACCAAAAACCTACAAACTCTCGGACTGGGCCTCATACAGACGACCGAACATCTCATTCGGCGACACCACCACTGAACAGGTACTAGAAATATCAAAATTGATCGAAAAGTTACCGATACAGGAATGGAGCTTCGTTCTTCTGACCAAACAAGCATGGCTTTACGATCACAAACGTAAGTCGCCAACCCCTAGCTTCAATCACTTTTTCTTTCAATCTTGTCACCTATCCTAACTGTGATAACCTGGGATTTCGAATAATCCAAATTTTACGAATAATTTTTTATTTATTTAATATTAATATTGATTATCAATTTTGTGCTGAGTATATGTGATACGAGTCTCGAGATGTGGTCAATTTGTGTATTGACTGAGAAAAAAGAGAGTAGAGTTGTGCTTAACGGAGAATAGAAATCCTAACCCTAAGTCTGGATAGGGATTCGATTAAAAATATAATTAAAATAATTATATTGACGAGTACGTGTTTATACTGTATAGAATGTTGATCAATGATTGGTCGGGTAGGGTACAATATTTGTAAACCCTAATAAGGGATTGGAAACCCTAATCTCAAGATTAGAAACCCTAACGAGTAGTTAGGAACCCTAATAGAAAGTCGAGGAACCCTAATTTTTAATTCGGGAATCTTAAACCATAATTAGGAAACCCTAATCCTAATTAGTAAGCCCTAAAGTGATAAGTAAACTCTAATGTGTTTAGTAACCTGTAATATAATTAGGAAACACTAATTATATTTTAGAAATCTTACGTTTCTATTTTAAAACCCTAATTTAGAAAATCTAGAAGCTAAGGTTGTAAACCTAAGGGTTAAAACCTTAGACCCTAAGGGTTTAGCAAGTTACCTATATGCCATTAAAATTTCATGACCAATGTCCAAAATACCCTTTACTTAGATTTTTAGTCAAGTGATTTGCAAGATCTAATTAGTCATCACTTAAGGATTATCCCATGTGCTGCAAATCCTTACCAAATCTGATCCATATGTGCCACCTAGCAAGTGTAGAAACATTGAATCAAAGTTATATGTGTTGGAAGAGAGAGAAAGTTCACAAAAGTTACCCAATTGCTCTCTAACTCTCAACAAACTTTTTCTCTCTCCTTAGCCACAAAAATCTTAAGTTTTCAGTCACTAGAACACCCCTTAGATCATCAAGATCAGTGGAGAAGAGTTTAGATCAAGGATTGGATAATAGAAGGTATAAACTCTAAACCTACTTTGATCTTGTATGCAAAGAAAGATTTCGTGTTTATGTGTTTAGATGTTTGCTAGAAGGTGTTTTATGATGATCTATGGTGATATACCATAGATCCATAGCATCAAATGGCTTTAAAAGTGATGATTTTCAAAACTGTCCATGCACATGATTTGTGGTCTGACAAGCTAATGTCAGGAGCCACAGATTCTTGTTTGTTTATGATTTGTGTTGTTTTAAGCTTTGGATTTGTATTATGCCAGGAGTACTTTGATCTGGAAGTGGAATCCAAGCTATTCGATTTCCAGATATAATCAGTCAAAGTCGGTTGACCGACCATGACCGAGTAAAATTCTGGGTAACCCAGAAAGTATGAACAACGTCTAACAACATTTTTAAGCTCCTTGAACTGGCCGTTGTTTAAGTGTTTTAATGTTGTTGTTGTATTCAGATTGTAGCCTGTAATGTGGACTATAGATTCTGGCCTTTAGATACCTTAAATCATCAACTGATCTAATGTAGTGGACGGTCAAACTTGACCATCTGATCACGTTTTGCATTTCTGGAAAAACCCAGAAACAGTTTGAACAAAATTTCTGACAAGGTTTGACCGTGTCATAACCTGTGAATCTGTTGTTGTTGGACTGAGATCTTGATATGTCGTTAGTCCTTGTCATGTATACTACATGTATGAACCATAAAACCACCAAAATCATGATCAGAACTCCGATTAATTTGAACTGGAAAGTGTCCACTCGGACTGCCTGGATTTCTGGAAAACCTAGGAACCATCTGACAAGTACTTTGAAGGCACATATCTTCCTAGTATGTTGTTCTATGACCTATCTGATTGTGGGAACATGTAATATTACATTAGTACTACGAGTTATGAACATTAGTTGGCCCAGAAACATTTTGAGATGAGAATCATAGCCGGTCAAACGAGCACCCTTGAGACTGGCCTGACAGTGTTCTTGAGGCTCAAAAACACCTAAAGCGACAGAAAGCGTCGCTATAGGCTATAGCGACAGATTATTTAATTTCTAATTTCTGATTTTCCGGAAATTAAATTAAAAATAGAAATAAATTCTAAAAAAATTACAAAAATAGTTTTAAAAATTATTTTAAATTATGAAAAATAATTTTTGACTATTTGGGATACTTTTCATTAATATTTATAATTATTTGAATAGTAATGATATTTAATTTATTTAATTAGTTTATTAAATAAATTAGAGAAAAATAATTTAATATTATGAAAAATTATTTTAAATAAGAATAAAGTATTTAAAAATATTTTGAGTTATAAAATGTAACTTTTAATATTTTTAGAGAATTTTCATTAATAATTTAATATTAATGATATTAGATTTATTTAATTATTGTATTAAATAAATAAGTTAAAAATGATTTTATTGATTTAAAAATCATTTTAAATGAGAATAAAGTGCTAGAAAATATTTTGAATTATAAAATATAATTTTCAATATTTTTGGAGAATTTTCATTAATAAATTAATATTAATGATATTAGATTTATTTAATTATTATATTAAATAAATAAATTAAAAATGATTTTATTGATTTAAAAATTATTTAAAAATGAGAAAAATAATTTAAAAATATTTTAAGTTATAATTAATAACTTTTAATTTTTTGATGATAATTTCATTAATATTTAAATATTAATGGTTATGGTTTAAAAATAATTTTAATTAATTTAAAAATTATTTAATTAGAATATTGATGATTTAAAAATATTTTAAGTTATTAATAATAACTTTAATATTTTGACAAGTATAACATCAATATTTTTATATTATTAAATATTAATGATGATAAGATTATTTGATAATTAAATCATTTAAAAATGATTTAAGTGTTTGAAAAAATTATTATAAATTATAATAATTGTTTATAAATTATTAAAAGCTTCCGAAAAATATTATAAAGGATAATTGACTTATCTAAAATAATATTGAAGCATAGAGACCAAGTTTAATTGACAATCAATGTGTTAATTTTTGGATAGGGTGACCAGAACACCGAGAATAGACCGAAGTTCAACCAGACCGAACTAGGTAGACTTGATAAGTGTTTATATAAGTTATAAACACTGATGTGACTATGTGGTAATGTGTCTAGGAGAAAGATTGACTGTGAATTACAGTGTTATGTGTTATAAATTATTGTGCTAATTGTGAAACCGATATTATTGGTTATAGGTCTTTCAAACGTAGATAAGTATATTGTGTAGCAGTAATCAATGAAGAAGGCAAGTCTCCTTAACTCAACCTTGAGTTATATTCATTCAATTATTATGGTGGTTAATTATTGTTAATTAGACCACGTCCAAGAAGTTATTGTTGATTATTTGCAGTTAGTGCATGTTTATTAATTCAAATTGAATCAATAATTCTGAAAATATATTCCGAGAATAATTATTGTTGGATATTTACATCCGTAGAAGTTATTATTGACAGTACAGATAATTCCTGCCTATTGTCGAATTGTGTTGAGAAATGTCTTAGCTAATTATTCTGGCTTGACGAACATTTGTTAGAACTTGATAGGTTCGAGAAGAGAATTCAATTATTATTGACAGATCGATGCCAATTATTTCGGCTAGATCGAGAAAGTGATTAGATATTGAAATCATAGTAATTCATTGTAAATCAAATTCTGATTCTAAGACTGAGAAGAACAACCTTTTATACAAAGGGAACATTTTATTGGTCGTATATTCGGCCTTTGCGCGCGTGTAAGTATTATGCATAATATAGGGTACAAGGAGTTGGTCGCTCTAAGTACTTGCAGAGGGGTATGATTTAATCTTTATGGTTATCTGATATACCTGGGTTTATCAAAGTCAAATCTTTGATAGTTACTCGAGAAGAGAAGTTCAAGATCTAATGGATCACTCAGCATAAATCTGGAAAAACATTCCGCTTGTTAATGCGTAGAATTGATTCTTGATTATTCAATAGAATATCGTAGAAACTTTGAAAACGTTGTGCCCTTTCATTATCAAATTATTGTGTTGCATAGATTACGAGAAAACTTGTTATTGAATAACGAATTGTTCAGCGATTTCAAAGTTCCCCGAAATTTGGTATCATTCTATCAAATTAGATAGTCTGTTATTCTTAATTATTATACATTCATTGTATGTCTTAACTTACGGGGCAAATTTGTTGCTCACCTTTGCTAAATAAAACTTTTCAGCTAGGGACGGAGTGGCAGAAGGTGCTGTGAAGAACAAAGGAAAAGGCATAGTGATAGAGTAATTATGAATAACATTATTATTATGTTATGTTTATAAACCCTTTTTGTATATCTAAAGGGTATGTTTGTAATGTTAAGATTAGAGGACCTGTGACTAATGTATTAACAATATCTGTTAATGAATTATGTGTTACTATTTATATATAAATGGGTAGTTAGATGTTATTATATTGTGGATCGTGAGCACCAAACTCGGGGGTCAGGTAACCTGAATTTGGGGGTGTCACACTAACCTATTTTCGGGTTGCAGTATCCCTCATCAAATCAACCTCTATCGAAAGAAAAGACCTCGAACAATTTCTTTCTTGTAAATCCATCGAAGAACTTACCGATCCCCTAACTTTAGAAGCCACCACCGCCGAAGCCACAAACGAAGAACCATCCACCACCTGAATCAAAAAGAGGGTAGTCAAAAAATCTATAAAACCCACAACCACTCAGATCCCCACACTTACAAAAAGCCTCTTGGATCTACCAACATTTGAAAGGATAAAAATCCTTCAGATCAAGAAAAAGAGGGCAAAGATCATTCCCCTTACTCCTGAAGAGCTAAGGGTTCCATCATCCATAGCCACATCTACCATCGAAGCCACCTGAACCACGACATCCGAACCGAACCTAAACCAAAACCAAAAAAGAAAAGAACCTGAAAGCTCTGCATCTGAACCTCCCCATAAGAAAGCTCACACATAGAAGCCTCCCACCCTAACTCCCCCACAAGCCCCATCTCCAACAAAACAACCTTCGCCTGTCAAAAATACAAAACCCTCCTCCTCATCAACCCTCTGGCCCAAAAACCATGATGACTACCCCCTTGAACTTTATGACCACTTCGTCCTCCCTGTTGACAAGGACAGATTTAAAGACTTATCCACAACTGACCTTGTCATCACCAGGATCATGCACCAAGGCAGAGTAAGCACATCTTTAGGCCCTTTCTCCCTGCAATCATCCCTCATTTATTTCTATACTTACGTAATTCCTTTTAGGTTGACGCTGTCTGAGGGCGCATCCTTCGGTGATGGAAAGAACTTGAAGCCTAATAGGATCAACTTAAAAGGGATAACACTTTACCAAAAGCTACCCTGGAAAAAGAAAGAATCGAACACCAAAGCATAATATTCGCCTATGATAAGCTCCACTCCGAACATGATAAACTAAATAAGAAGTCGCCAAAGCCATAATTTCCCAGAAAACTGTCTTTAAGAAAAGCAAGGCGATAATATAGGATAACGATAAATTGAAGCACAACAACTTAATACTTCTTCGCCAAAACTCAGATCTGAGCAAACAAGCTGAAAAGAATTTCCAAACATGTATATCCTTGGAAAAAGAATTCAATAACTACAAGGCTTTAGGGCCGCCCTTGACCAAGGAACTAAAGCTTAGGATAGTCTATGAGTACCACAAGTCTCCCAAGCTGGCCGAGGAGATAACTCAGATGTTCAATGAAGGGTACTAAGCTTGCCGAGACAAAGGAAAAGCCAAGCTCTCTGCCGTTGCACTGAACCCCTCCCTCCTCGACTCCTTTGAAGATGAAGACGACTCAGACGACCACCCTGAAGACGACCCTCCTCAATTATAATTATATTATTTAATTCCCAATGTAATTATCTCTATGTAACTTACCTTTATGAATGAACACATTGACTTTCCCGAAGGAATTTACACTGTTTTTCACACCACAAATGATAATGAATCCATTCAATAGATAAATAAACATGCAAAATAACCATAAGATTCATCTGAAGGACTATACATCTGTATAAAGTAAATCGACAGAACTGGATACTTAAACAAAATTTGGATAAGCATTAACCATTCAAAACACCAAAAAACGTATTCGCCCAAAGGGCTGAATAAAAATTTAATCTCCCGAAGGCTGAACATCCAACCTATACTCCATATGTTTGCCTAAAGGCTGAACAAACGTTCGCACGAAGGCTAAACGCTTCACCAACCACCATAAAGATAATTTTTTGCCCAAAGGCTGAACAAACATTCGCACAAAGGCTGAACATATCACTGAACTCCATTAAAATAAATGTTCGCCCAAAGGCTGAACAATCGTCCGCACGAAGGCTGAACGTACCACCGAACTCCATTAAAATAAATGTTCGCCCAAAGGCTGAACAAACTTTCGCATGAAGGCTGAACGTACCACCAAACTCTATTAAAATAAATGTTCATCAAAAGGCTGAACAAACATTCGCACGAAGGCTGAACGTACCACCGAACTCTATTAAAATAAATGTTTGCCCATAGGCTGAACAAATATTCGCACGAAGGCTGAACGTATCTCTAAACATAAAATAATTATTCGCTTAAAGGCTGAACACACACCACCGAACCTTCGATAACACCAAAGTTTGCACAAAGGCTGAACGTATAATCACACAGTAGATTAGCAAAACATAGTAGTAATTTTATTAATAAATTCAAAGAAGAAATTACAAAGTTTACTTATCTAATTTGCCCTACTGATAATACTTGTGAAGCGTCCCAACATGTTAGGTATTTTTGATATTTGTACCATCCATTGCCCGAAGCTGATAAGTACCTAACTTTGATACCTTAACTAACTCATAAGGACCTTCCTAATTCAACATCAACTTCCCTTGGTCTTGATGCATAGAAGCTTCAACCTCCCGAAGAACAAGATCACCAACCTCAAACCTCCTGGGCTTAACCCCTTTATTATAATGCCTAGCAACCCTCTTCTGATAGGCCGCCAACTTTACTACGGTCGCCTCCTTAACCCCTTCCAATAAATCCAAATTAGCCCAAAGGCCCTCATCATTGTAAAGCTCCTGAAATTGACTGACCCGAAGAGAATCAAAACTAATTTCAACTGGGACAATTGCATAAGTACTATAAGCCAACCTAAATAGTGAATCCCTTGTTGTAGATCTCGGAGTGGTCCGATAAGCCCACAACACACTAAGTAACTCTTTTGGCCACCTACCCTTCGCTTCATCGAGCCTTCTTTTAATTACATTTAAAAGCGTTCTGTATGTAACCTCCACTTGGCCATTCGAATGAGGGTGAGCCACAAACGTCTTTCGATTCTGAATATTTAACTCCTTTAAGAATCCCTCAAACTTTGAACCCACAAACTGATGTCTGTTATCAGAAACCACCACCATCAGTATTCTAAATTGGAACACCACAAATTCCTTTAAGAACATAAGACACTCCTGTTCCGTGATCTGTCAAAGAGGTTTTGCCTCAACCCACTTAGTCATATAGTCAATTGCAATAATCACAAAGCTGATATGCCCTTTTGCCTTCGGTAATGGGCCCAATATATCGATCCCCCACACCGCAAAAGGAATCGGAGATAGGATTAAATACAATTCCTCGGGAGGTTGGTGAACAACAAGACTATTTAACTAGAACTTGGGACATTTTTTCACATACTCCGTAGCCTCTTTGAAGATAGTAGGCCAGTAATAATCTTGTCGAAGCACCTTATAGGCCAATGCCTTAGCTGCCATGTGATCATCACAAATCCCCTCATGAACTTCTCGAAGACATACTCGACTTTGGATGACACTAAACATTTAAGAAAAGGAGAGGATTAGGTCCTTCGATACAGATCTCCATCTATCAAAACGAAGTTTAAACTCTTATACTTGACTTTATTTGCCAACAATCGATCCAAAGGCAAGACGCCATCAGCCAAATAATCCAAATAAAGAGCCATCCAACAGTTCGACCGTTCCACAAACATTACTTCAACATGATGAACACTCGGTTGATTTAGGACCTCTAAATAAATCGATCCACCAAACGTGTTCACATCAGTCGTCACCAATCTTGCCAATGCATTGAAAATAGTATTATCAGATCTGTCTACTCCCCAAAACATATACAAACTAAAGTAGTGAAGCCTATTTTTCACTTTTGCCAGATATTTTATCATCCTTGCCCCCCGGGCCTCATACTCCCCTGAGACCTGCTTGATCACCAACTGAGAGTAACTAAAAATCACTATCTTCTAAACCTCCAAGCTCTTCACCAACCGAAGACTCGCTAAGATTGCTTCATACTCAGCCTCGTTATTGGTGGCTTTAAATCCAAAACGGATCACCTATTGCACTCTAAACCCCTCTGGACTTGTTAAGATAATACCAGCTCCACTAAAGTCCAAAGTAGAAGACCCATCTACATATAGCGTCCACAAATTCTGCTCTGGCCAAACATTCTCTATTGTCTAAACCTCATCTTCTGACTGTACCAAGCTATCATCTGTCTCAGAGAATGAACACTCTACCACGAAGTCAGCCAAAGCCTGGCCCTTTATTGCCGTCCGAGGATGATACTCTCTTATAAATTGTGACAATTCCATAGCCCACACTGCAAGTTGACCTAAAACTTCTAGCTTTCCCAACACCCTTTTCAATGGCTGATCCGTGTATATTACTATTAGCCGACTCTGGAAGTACTGCCGAAGCTTCCTACTTGCTATTATCAGTATATATGCAAACTTTTCAAGGTTCAGATATCTTGTCTCTGCATCCCTAAGGGCATGGTTTATATAGTAAATTGGGTGCTGCTTACCCCTGATCTCCCACACCAAAATTGGTCCTACAACCAAAGAACTTGTAGCCAAATACACATACAAAGGCTCAGCAGGAACTGGTTTCACCAATAAGGGGGCTGAAGACAAATACCTTTTAATTCCCTGAAAAGCATCCTCACACTCTGAAGTCCACTGGAAAGTCTTCTAATTCTTCAGCCCTTTTAACGTATCAAAAAACTACAAGCACCTTTCTGCCGACTTAGACATTAATCTCCTTAAAGCTGCTATCTGACCTGTCAGACGTTGAACATCCTTATACGGCTGAGGAGACTTCATATCTAAAATTGCCCTGATCGTCTATGGGTTTGCCTTAATTTCTTGATGGCTGATCAGATAACCCAGAAATTTCCCTGTTCCCAGTCCGAAGGTACACTTTGTCGGGTTTAATCTGAGCTTATGATGCCGAACTTTCTAAAAGCAATCTTTAAAATCATCCAAGTGTCCTCGTACCGACATGCTCTTGACTATTATGTCATCTATGTAGACCTCTATACTCTGACCCAACTTCTTTGAGAACACATAGTTCATCATCCTTTGATAAGTAGCCCCCACATTCAATATTCCAAAAGTCATATTCTTGTAAGCGTAGATCGACCGATTCGTGATAAAGGCAGTCTTTGAGATATCTTCCTCGTGCATCAAAATCTGATGATAACCCAAAAATGTATCCATAAAACTGAGCAAAGCATACCCTGAATTGACATTAATCAACTGGTCAATATAGGGAAGTGGGTAGAAATCCTTTAGACATGCCTTATTTAAATCTATGTATTCGATGCAAACGCGCCACTTCCCATTCTGCTTTTGGAACAATACCACGTTCACCATCCACTCCGGGTAGTCAATCTCGAAGATAAAATCCACTGCCAAAAGCTTAGCTATTTCCTCATCACTTATCTTCTGTCTCTCCAGGGCAAAAAATCTCTTCTTCTGTCGAACTTGTTTCTTTGTTGGATCCACATACAACCTATGCATGGCCACCTTCTGATCAACCCCATGGATGTCACTGGGAGTCCATGAAAAGATATTAGCATAACATTACAGCAGTTCTACCAAACTGGTCCAAAATGGTTCCTGCAGCCTAGATCCAATCTTCACCGTCTTATCTTTCTTGCCAGGAATTAATTCCACATCCTCAATCTCTTCGACCGGTATGATCAGAGGCTCTGAAACATCCTCAATGAATGGTTCAATCTCTATCTCCATCGTCTGCTTATGTTTAATAACTCTAACCCCCAAAGAGATTAAAGCATTCCTGTAACATCTTCTGGCCAAATCGAGGTCACCTACCACCTCCCCAACCCTATTTGGAGTAGGAAACTTGATTTTGAATTGAGGAATTGAAGTCACCTCCTGGAAAGCTATCAAAGTTGACCTCCCCAATATGGCATTGTACGCCGAATCCATATGCACTACAAAAAATTGATAAACTATCTCCACCTGAGAATGAGCTATCCCGAAGATAACTGGTAGCTCGATCGACCCTGAAACCTTAACTGGATCATTACTAAACCCGTACAGAGGAGGCTCGTGACTGACCTCTAAATTCTAACCCTCCACATTCATCATTTGGTAGGCGTGAGCATACAAAATATCCACTGATGAGCTATTGTCGATCATCATCCTCTTCAAGTCCAACGAACCCACTTGTGCCATAATCACCAGGGCTACTGAACCGGGGTATGGCCTTTCTTGCCTAATAGGTTAATCGGACACCGTCAGCATCGCGTCCAAAAATCTTCTCTTCTTTCCTGTAACCTTCCTAACCGACCCGCCCGTGATCACATCCACCACCCGGTGCACTGCTTGGGTCTGATCCTATTGTTGGGGCTGGGGGTTTGATTTTGATGCTGAGGCATTGTTTGCCTGCTGTGTCCCCGAAGCGTCTCGTCCTGCAACTTACTGAACCAAATTCCCATTCTGGATGTTCTTCTCGATTAGGTCCTTCAAGTTTCAACAAGCTTCTGTAGAATGTCCTGTCCTCCCATGATAGTCACAATACATATCCAGATTTCCTCTCTTAGCCTTCTAACTTTACTTGGGTGGCTCATAGTATTGCTTGTCCTTCATATGCTCCAAAATAGCAACCCGATCAGTGTTCAACTTAGAGTAAATTTTGTCAACCCTCTGACTTGGGAAACGCGAACGTCCTCCACCCGACCCACCATTGTTATTGTTATACTTCTTCGAGTAGCCCATAACTTCTTTCTCCTTCGGCCTTTCTATCGAGTTTGGCTTCAGACTGCCCAAAGCTTCTTCTATCACAATGAAACCTTCGGCATTGTCGAAGGCTTCAGCCAAACTCTTCGGATGGTTGAACATTAGCTCCTTTACTAACTTTTTAGACTTGACAAGGTCCAACCCATTTTGAAATAGCCCCACCGCCTGCAGATCATTCAAATCCGAGACTTGCCACACTGCTTCCCGAAACCATTTCATGTATTGGGTCAAGGTCTCATAAACATCTGACACTTTCCAGATTCTGAGTAGTTATAATAGTCCATCAAGTGATCATAGGCCTAACTATGCTCATAGGGGTCCCCTGAACCGTCATAACTCTCCATGTGAGGGTTTTTTTTGTTCAGATTTGCCTTTTCTTATATGATCTCTGAAGAGAAAGGTGAAGAAGACTTGACCAGGGTCACACTGTTTGGATTTTCCCTTTCCTGCTTGACTTCAACTAGCTATTTTTCTAGTCCGGCTAACTTCTTGGCCATCTCCTTAGTTTCGCTTCTTCAGGAAGAAGGATTCCTTCGACCCCTTCTTTCTTCTGAATATGCATCCCGCCTCGAACGAGCTAATTATCGCCTACTATCAGAACTCACTGCCCTAGATTAACTCCGTCTTTTGCTTCCAATGTGATGAGGGCTATCCAGATGATGAGTCCTGGAGTGGTCCCCGGGTGAATAACCTCTCGATCGACTTCTTTGTCTACTCCTATCCAGAGAGCGACTCCGAAGCCTGGCCTGGGTCTGTCTGTCATTATCCGAATGATGAGTCCTGGACTGAACCTCTGGTGATCGACCCCTCCTTCAGCTGTGACTAGAGGCACCATCCTCGTTTCCAATGATCAGAAGATCCATTTGCTGATCGATCTCCTTTCGTTGCGCGAGCAGAGCCTTCAAAGCATCATTGGTCTCCTTGGATTTTTTAGACAAGATCAACCTCCTTTCATTATAACCATCATCGTGGGGTCATGTTCGAGACGACACATCCTCAGCACGAGCCTCATGGCTAGCATTTCTGCTGGCAGTTGAGAACAGTCTCCGCCTAACGTCACCCCTGTCCAAGTCATCGTGTCCGACCGAATGACCTTAGGACCACAACTTGTCATGGATGCTCTTGGATGGTCCTAATCAATCTTTAACGGATCCTCTTTGCCGAACGATTCCATCAGCTATAGATTTTCCAACTTGAAACTGTCTTACTATTCACCATGGGTCCACATGGCAAATTCTCAATGATGATTAAAAGTTAACACTAGCACCCCTTCTTCTAGCACCAATGTCAATGCCAAGATTCGTCCATGCGCCTCAATCACTAAAAGCGCGTGCAATTCTTTACAGAAATGGTAAGCACAATGTAAGACCCTAACTTTTATGAATAAAGATTTAATTTTCTCCAAATATCTTTTTAAATAATAAGGTGTGGATTTGATATAATTTTATAGTTATGGGAAATATTTACAAATTTTATAAAGTATGCAAGTTGTCATAAAAAATTCGTTCGGTCAGGAAATATTTGTACGATAGCACAATTATTAGTGGACCCCACAACGAAATTACTGTCGGAGTTAGAAAACGTCAGAAATAACTTTTTATAAAAATAATGGCAAAATTTTTACCGTTAACTGTTGAAATACCCGGTGGTAAACATATAATAATACGCGTGGTTGCATAGTAGCACATGATATTGTACAATATCTTTGATTATTGATGTTTACGTGAGAAGTCACTCAGTTTTATTCAATTATTGCCATAGTAATTGCTGCATAGTATCTCACATTATTGATTCAATTATTATCATAATATTTTATACTATTAAATTAATAATTGAGATGACAAAGTTATTCATATTATTATTTGCATTATTGACGATGTCTAGAAAGTTCTGTCAAGAAAAGGGGTTTGGTCACCTAATTGCGCGCCAATAAGGAGAAATCCTTATCGGAAAGCCCCCTCTTTCTTAGGAATGATCTGGTTGTTAATATTGTGAGTTATAATATTAATGATGAATGTTATTAAAAATGTGTTTTGTGAAGCCAAGTGAATTGAGATAAATAGAGGAGATTTTTATAAAGTATTAGTTGTAAATTTGGCTTATTATATGGACCCCCATTTACCTATTTTTTAAAATCATCAGTAGAAGTTATCACATTTATATATATATATATATATGTGTGTGTGTGTGTGTGTGTGTGTGTGTGTGAGTGTGTGTGTGTGTGTGCGCGCGCACGTGTGTGTGATGGCGTGTGTGGGTGGTGGATAATATATATATATATACATACATTATATAAGTTTTGTTTTTTATGAAAAATAAAATATATTATATTTTATTATGCATAGTGTTGTATTGTGTGCATAGTAAAATAAATTTTTTTAAAAGATTTCGACCGTGAATTCGCCCGTGAATTTTCTTACCTGCAGTCCGTGATTTTCTAATTCAAATAATATCCTGCCATTCTCCTATAAATAGGATGCTTATTTTAGAATTTAAAATCACACTAGAATCAGAGAATTCTTCTTCTATAATATTGAGCGTATTTCTTTTGAGTTTAAGGAAGCTTTGAGCGTAAAAAACTGTATAAGTTTTCTTCAAGAATATCCCTACCCTACCAATCAGAAATACTCTCTTTTTAAGGTAAGAAATATTATTTTTGTTCAATATTCGTATGAAATAATATTTTCTTCCATACTCTGTAGTATGTAAGTAATATTATTTCGTTTCAGATTCCGAATTCTACACTCATTTTGTTAAGTATTGCTTCTATACTCCTTGAAATTAGTAGAATATCCTTGAAATTTGCGCTTCATCTAGTATCGTTTTACAAGGATATTTTTCTGAACATTCTTGTTAAAATTTAATCTTTTTATGCCGGGGTACTATTCACGAAGTACTATTCACGGGGCACTATTCACCCAAAAAATTGATTTCTTTTATGTCCAAATTATTTTTGATACATGAATATCATTCTTGAATTTTACTCCACAAAGCAGTTATCATGTTGACAATTTGGACATTTTTAAACTTTGGATAAATTACAAATCTTTAATATTTATCCTTTATTTCGTTTGATTTATGCTTATATCATTGTCATCATCCTCATGCTTATATTGTGATAAAAGTCATCTTTGACCCGTAGTGCATAGATGGACTGTTGATTGATATGATTATGACTATGTATCGGAATAATCATGACCATTGGTGATAATACGAATATCATTGGCCCGTAATGCATGGATGATTCGTGGATGTGATAATAAT